>JAODUO010000156.1:425000-660000 GCA_025642075.2 Ridgeia piscesae
GTGATTCCGGTGGAAAGTTGAGATGTAATTAGCTAGATGGTCACTTGGTATCAGACAGCAGAGTCGACAGATTGCTTGCATCGCGACTACCTTTTCTTGCATTCAGTGCATGTATACAATTTTAGCTTTTGAGTCAAAATCATCATCAGCACGAGTTATTGTGAGATATTCTCATGTAATACAAACACTAGTAACATTAGAGAAACAAACAATTATCTTACGATTCCACAGTAATCCAATTTTTTGACATAATTAAACCAAACAAAGCGACGGTTTCATTGCCTGAGCCGAAACAACTTCTTCAGCTTTGCTGCCACAGTTTTCAGACCAATTGAATGGAGTCCTCAAGAGATAATCTACAGTTCTACACCAGTAAATACACATAACAAACATAATGTATTCAGCTTAAGAGAGAAACATTGCATAGAACTTAATATCACAGTAATATTGATTGATGAATATGCAGTTCAAAACATGTCGCTGCATTCAAGTGTAAACTAAACTTCAACATGCAGTGATGCTAATGTGGCTACCAAGTAAGCTAGTGAGATGGACAGATTTGACGTGGCCTAGTGTAATTGTTTTAAAAATTATATACCTGCTCCATCATCTATCGATATTACAGTGATATTATTATTGACTGTACAAAATTTCCTTCTGAAGCTGGACTAAAATATTATATGTTTGCAATATATGTGTTTGCTGGTGTAGATTATCTCTTGAGGGCTGCATTAGACTGAAAACAGCGGCAGCGAAGCTGAAGGCAAATATACTGATGGTTTCATTGTCTGAACGGCACTGATATATTTGGCTTAATTTTAAAAATAAAATTGAATTTCCATGGAACTGTAAGATAATTGTTTAATCCTCTGTGGTGACTTGTGTTTATATTACCTCAGAATAATGCATAGTAATTCATTTTGACACCAAATCTAACATTGTAACATGCACTGAATGCATAAAAGGGTAGGTGTCAACTCTGATATCACATCTCGGCATCGTTGAAGTTCCGCAAAATGTGCATATTTCAAAAAGGGTAATGGCATAGCAGAAAATGTTGAATTTCTAATTAATTATATTTTGTTTGATTTGTTAGCATCATAGACATGGACATATATATATATATATATATATATATATATATATATATATATATATATATATATATATAGTAGGATGAAATATAATACAAATTCATGCAAAAGGTGTTTTATTTCCTGTAATACAGGGTACATTTTTCAAATCTTGAAGAAACGTGTCGGTCTCAGTGAACATTTTATTCCATCGAGTTAAGGCATAAATTCATTGTGACATTTACTATTAAACCCACAAAAAATGCCCAAATTAAGAGGAACTTTCTTGTTCTTGCAACAGTCACCCACAAACAAACATCAGCTAGTGCCTTGTTGTATTTATGGTAGTTATAGTTGGTAGCTGAACATTTAATTAAACTATAGGCTAAAACTGTATGCACACATTCCCTCCATACAGTATTGTCATAAAACTGGTCCAGCATCCAAAGCCTTTTCCGTTGATGGATGGTAATTAGGAAGTTAATCCATTAGCCCAATGAACTCATCAACATCAGTTGTGACAGCAAATGATTTATGCTTTCATGCCGAAAATTACTGCACTCCCAGATACAAGGCTACTCGTAAATGTGGGGATTTGGAACTATTGATTTACATTTTATTATAATGTAGATAGGAGGTAGTGTGTTCATTATTACCCGGTACTAAGGTTTCAGATGATTGCAAGGGTTTAGAATGATGATCATTGGCAGAAGTACCCACAAACATGGTATGGTTTCTCTGAATGGTGAATGGCAAAACATTGCAGTTATTTTGTGTTGTAACTTAACATAAATAGAATACTTAACACTACATTTAATAAAAAATTACAACATCTTACATTATCAAATAGAATTGATCAAGATGTCTGCTCAATATTAAAAATTACATTTCAAGGATTTCAATTATATTATATGGTGACTGATTTGAATGTGAGAATATAATATGTGCAATGTTTCAGGTGACACACCATAAAGTGCCAGGATGTCTTCAGTGAAGGTCGCAGTGAGGGTGCGCCCCTTCAACAAGCGGGAGCTGAACCGTGACTGCACCTGCATTATTGCCATGTCAGGGTTCACCACAAGTGAGTCTTATTTTATTTCAAATTAAATGCCCTTCCAAAACCATAAATTTCTTTTAAAATCATTTAAAGAAACCAACACATCAGTCCATTTGAAAGCGTATTAGTTCAGTGTGATTTGCATACTTTGCTTGACCAACTGGGCATGTAATCATAGTCTACCCCGGTAATCAGTTAGACAGTTACCTAGAGTCAGGTGTGGTAACGGTGTCTGGAGGACATTCACAGAGTTAGTTGTGTGTTGTGCCTCTTGCTCACTCAGTTGTGTCTTTGTTATGGAAGCCATTCTGGTCATGCACAACTTCAAGGAGCTAGTCCACTACTATGCAGTTTGTCCCTGTCCACTACAGCTATGTCTTGTTTACCGTTAGAATGTCTTTACACAATTCCAATATTTTCTGTGTAAACATTCAACTGCAAACAATGTTTCACTCTTGTTAAACATGATTTTGCGAGCAGTATACTTGAAAAGTTGTGAAAAATGTTCGTTCACAATAGCACCACCTACTGTCACTGAGAGCACCCAGTCTAAATGGTGTATTAATATAGTACAGAAAAACAAGCTTGTAATCCCTTCTGCTGATTGGCTAATCAGCAGCTGTAGTCGTTTCGTCATAGTTATTCCGTTTTAAAATAGAACGCAGAAGCTGCTTGATTGTCTTCTCTATATTTGCCACTGGAATATCTGAATGGACATCAGCAGACTGCAGTGGCTGGCACTGTGACATTACAGGCATGGCTTGCACACCAGTCGCGCAAGAGATGTGCAGAGAGATGTCGTTATCCTGCAAATTGTTCAGTATACAGAAATAGATAGATGAGACACAGTGAATGAGATGATTTAACAGTCCTGCAGAAGTTGTCTTCTTTATGCTCTCACTTTACCATTACTAGAGTCTAGGTCTTCACTTGACCTTATATTATATCATGGATTAACAGGAGATTACAGTGCTATAATTAATCTCTTGAATGGATTTTGCTGGCTAAATGGATGATGCATAAATCAAGTGAATGTGTTGAAAAGGTTACCAGAAGTACTTCACCATGGTATACAGAATTGTCTGATTTGTGGAATGAATGATATTGGCCTGGTAGCAGGATATTTGAGAGATAAAAATCTTTGTTTGGATTATATGGAAACACGGATGCAGAATATCAAAGATTTGTGTGCTGATGTAATAATTTCATATATAAAAATATAGGATTAGAGTATCGTTCCTTTATTGGGTCATAAATATGCCCTACAGTTATAGATAATGTTCTCAATGTTGCCATTAGTGGCCATTATTAGCATTAAGAAACAAATCATCCCAGACTGAATATTGCCTTCAATCAATGAGTATTTGGCAGATTGCCAGCATGAATTCACCACAGCCTCTTTCCTTTTAAATATTCATGGTTGGCACACATAAAGTGCTGAGCCGCTTTACGACATGATGTATTTATTAGCTGCCTCTTGGGTTAAGACTCTGGCACTTTGCTTCACTGATCTTAAATCACAATGATGTCACTAGAAATATTGTAATTCAGGTCAATGAACTTGTGCTGTTAAAAAAATATACTGCTCGCAAAATCATGTTCAGTATCTATTTGGGGCAGAAATTACGTAACTGATAAGATTGTGGTTATTTAAGATTTTACTCATGGTATATATACTTGAAGTGCCTGTGACATGTTTTTTTCTTCATATTCCTAATGAAAACTATTGAAGTAATTAATGTCTTTGTAAGTAAATACAGCTGTAGAACTTTATCTTGTCTCAACATCTTCACGTCTCCCTATGATCTGGCACCTCCTGCTCACACTGCAACAAGATCTGCAGATCAAGAATCGGGCTCTTGAGTCACCTCAGGACACATGACCAACCACTGGAAGACGTCATCCTTGTTTCAAGGGACTGCTGATGATGATGAATAAACTGTATTTGGGACCACAGTGCAGGAGTTTGTTAGTTCACTAGAGCCCCAATGTTTAATAATATTGGATGTTGGATCTGTGAAGCCTGGAAGAAAAGGAAGAATGATATGCCACTTCAGTTTCATGTGAAACCACCCACACAATGTGTGGATGAATACTTGTGACAGTCCACATTAAGTTATGTGTGGGGAAGGCTAGATTTGATCTAATTATTGGAGGTCAAATTAAGATGTGCCTTTGACATTGCACATTCACAATGTTGGTTGGTCTCCGGAAATCGCCATATAGAAACCATAATGTTGTCATTCACTTCAGCTTCTAACCATAATCACCTGAAGAGCAACTAGCTATTGTAATAGGTGTTTTTCTGACAGGATTTAGAGTTGCGGAAGTGGGATGGTGTTATTGATATTGATGAACGTGACATGAGGTACTCAAGTGTTGTACCACCATGGCTTCCTGCTGACGCAGTTGGCGATGGCGTTTGTTTTATTAGATTGCTCTGATTTATCGCACATCCCTGCTGCAATGTAGATGTCTCCCTCTACAGAGTCTGACTGACGCACACACTATGACTCACACTGCCACACAGGGCAAACTGGAAGTATTCAACAAGGCAGCTGCATGCTGAGTAGCACATCCTAGCCACAGACAGCAAGTGTCACAGTGAGCCACACTGACTGACAACTAAAACACCACATGCTGAGTGAATCTAAACTGCTGCCCTGCCCTGACAATCAGGTGGTGGTTTTATCAACAACTCTGCTGTAATTGTCTTTTTTCAGACCAGTATTGAATCCTTTACCTAGAGAGTCAGGTTTCGAATCATCATTTTTTATTTTTAAGCTCAGGCAGTGGAGCTGTATAAATGAATACCTGGCTATACACACAGTAGTGGATATTTGTGTAAACAAATAGTCTGTGTCATAATTACGGTATGGCTGAGTGCTTCCCATAGAACCTGAGATGGTTTTGAAATAATACATGGGTAGGTGTACAGATGGAGAAGTGTAAAGCATGTTGTTTAGCCCTGTCAAGTACATTCCAACTGACTGAAAGGCAGAGACGGATAGACTGACAGAGGTGGATAGACTGAAAAATAGAGATGGACAGACTGACAATGTCTGATAGACTGATGGACAGAGATGGACAGAAGGACAGAGATGGACAGACGAACAGAGATAGACAGACATACATGGACAAACTGACAAAGATGGACAGACTGACAGAGATGGACACATTGACATAGATGAACAGACTGACAGAGATGGACAGACTGACAGAGATGGACGGACTGACAGAGATGGACAGACTGGCAGAGATGGATAAATAGACAGTGTTGGACAGATTGACAGAGATGGACAAACAGACAGAGATGGACAGACTAGACTGACAGAGATGGACACAATGACAGGGTTGGACAGACTGATAGAGATGGACAAACTGACAGAGTTGGACAGACTGACAGAGATGGAAAAACTGTCAGGGTTTGACAGACTGACAGAGATAGACAGACTGACAGAGATGGTCATACTGACAGAGATAGACAGAGTGACAGAGATGGACAGACTGACAGAGATGGACAGATTGACAGAGATGGACAGACTAACAGAGATGGACAGACTGACAGAGATGGACAAACTGACAGAGATGGACAGACTGACAGAGATGGACAGACTCACAGAGATGGACAGACTGAGAGGCAGAGATAGAGACTGAAGATATGAATAGACTGAGTTGCAGAGACACAGACTGACAGAGATGGATAAACTGACAGGCAGAGACATCCAGACAGACAGACGAACAAGCATGAGTAGACAGACTAACAATCAGAGACAGACAGTCAGAGACTCAGAGATGGACAGACTGGCAGTCAGAGACAGACAGACTGACAGTCAGAGATATGGGCAGACTGGCATGTAGAGATGGACCAACTGACATAGAGGGATAGACAGTTGTCAGCCTTTTCATGAGAAATAATTAAATATCTCTTTTATAGCTGTTGTCAACACACTGTCAGCCAGACCTGTCACTTTCTCAACACATTCCACTGCCAGATAATTGACAAGAGGGAGTGAGGGACCCATACAGAGAGAAACTATTCTCACCGATGTCTTTGCATCTGGTTAATGCATGAGCCAATCAAGGACAGCCAGATGTAGCCTCGGTTAACACCTGACACAATCTCCCAGGACAATTATAATAATTCCATTTTCTGCATCAACTTAACCCCAGTTGACCTACAGACCCATTGACCCTGCATTACTGGCTGACCTGATGCTGTAAGGTCAGTGGACACAGACTCTAGATGTCTGCTCACTGAGAGACTGTTGGCATTCTGTGTCTAGGCCATTTACTGCTCTCTGCCTGTGATGTGATGTGATGTGATGTGATGTGATGTGATGTGATGTGATGTGATGTGATGTGATGTGATGTGATGTGATGTGATGTGATGTGATGTGATGTGATGTGATGTGATGTGATGTGATGTGATGTGATGAGTGGTGGGACCTGTGATATAGTTTCCCTCTGTGGATTCCTGTCTTCCTCTACTCCAGGCATCCTCAATATTGATCTGTGCTGATGTCTCCCATAAATGGCGTGTAACAGTCAATGTCGTTGTGACATGCCTCGGGCCTGAAATGATTTCCTCTTGAAAAGGTCACATTGGTGTGATATGCGGTACAAATAGAGTGGATTTGAGACGATTTATGTCATTTGTTTGGGGTCCTTGCTGTGACATTTGTATTATGAAAAGGTTGCCATGGCATTGTGTGTCTGCTGGTGTTCTGTCTCGGATAAAATTGTTGTCACATAATGAAGACAGTTTTATGTTGTCATGCCTGTCGCCTGACTCACATGTCACTGTGTGTGAGAGGAAGAACCTGTGTCTCCTGACATTTCAAACGAGTCTAGTTCATTATGCTACGATCACTTTACTGCTTGTAGTAAAAGTCATTAACATGAAGAAAAGGTTGAATGTAAATGAAAGTCTTGTTCATTTTCTCTGTCAGTTTATAGTCCTTTTGAATTTTCCGTTGGCATACCTACATTCCTCTGGTTTTGATAATAAATACGACTTGTTAATTTTCTCTGTCAGTTTTTTTAATTTTCCATGAGTATGGTTTTGGATAATAAGTATAAATTATTTATACTTCCAACAATTAATCTGTTTTTTCATTCTTGACTTTAAATGTTTTCCCAGGTGCCTGATGGTGTTCAGGGTGAGCTGACAGGATGAAATATAGTTGGAAGGTTTCACCCCAACATCAGTGTAGCCTGCATTAATAAAATGTTGCTTATGGACTGGCAATTTTTCAATGTTACTAGCCTGGGTAACAAAATGTTTCATGATCTACAGGTATGCAGTAATTCTGAATGCTGCTTAGAACCATCAAATCTTAATTATGAAAAGTATAGAAAGGAATATGGTTGTGCAGCTTCATGAGATTAACAAGTCACTGAATAAATTTTGTTGTTGTAAAAAGTGTAAAGATACTACAATACCAGTCAGTATATTTGTAGAATTGATTTCTTCTGACATAACAGAGATAGAATTAGAAAGTGCCCACATAAATAAGTAATATTAATGTAGATGGGATATAACATTAAAAATATTTTTGTCTCAGTATCAAATAGGTCAACAAAACCTGTGATTGCAAATTTGCAATATGCAATATATCGAGACCAACGGTGACAGAGACTTGATACGGGCAGGCACATAGATGAACAGTTGTAAGTAAGGACCATAAAACACACAGTTTCTAAAGATTTGAAGTAATTTAATTAATAATGTGAAATGGTTTGACTTTGTCTTTCTTTGGGCAACTTTGAACTAACCACATGACTGTTTGGAACCACCAGAGACGCTAAAGAGGACATCAGGTAATGAAATGTTAAAAGTATCACTGCAGTGTGGGGTTTACTAGAACATGTGAGTACATTATTTTGATGGATGAAAGCATCTTTGCAGCAGTTTATTTTGGGAAACTGTCCATTAAATGTTTCTCTCTAAGCTGCACTGACAAGTGGATCTTACCGTATTTATATTTTGAGCAATGATACATTGTCAGGATTATTATTTCTTGGTGCAAATGAATTATCTGTGAAACATGTAAAGAGAGGCCAAGGAACATGTGGTACGTGTGACCAGGTGATTACAACAGGTGGTACATGTGACCAGGTGATTACAACAGGTGGTACATGTGACCAGGTGATTACAACAGGTGGTACGTGTGACCAGGTGATTACAACAGGTGGTACATGTGACCAGGTGATTACAACAGGTGGTACATGTGACCAGGTGATTACAACAGGTGGTACATGTGACCAGGTGATTACAACAGGTGGTACGTGTGACCAGGTGATTACAACAGGTGGTACATGTGACCAGGTGATTACAACAGGTGGTACATGTGACCAGGTGATTACAACAGGTGGTACATGTGACCAGGTGATTACAACATGTAGTACATGTGACCAGGTGATTACAACATGTAGTACATGTGACCAGATGATTACAACAGATGGTACATGTGACCAGGTGATTACAACAGGTGGTACATGTGACCAGGTGATTACAACATGTAGTACATGTGACCAGATGATTACAACAGATGGTACATGTGACCAGGTGATTACAACAGGTGGTACATGTGACCAGGTGATTACAACAGGTGGTACATGTGACCAGGTGATTACAACATGTAGTACATGTGACCAGATGATTACAACAGATGGTACATGTGACCAGGTGATTACAACAGGTGGTACATGTGACCAGGTGATTACAACATGTAGTACATGTGACCAGATGATTACAACAGATGGTACATGTGACCAGGTGATTACAACAGGTGGCACATGTGACCAGGTGATTACAACATGTAGTACATGTGACCAGATGATTACAACAGATGGTACATGTGACCAGGTGATTACAACAGGTGGTACATGTGACCAGGTGATTACAACAGGTGGTACATGTGACCAGGTGATTACAACAGGTGGTACATGTGACCAGGTGATTACAACAGGTGGTACATGTGACCAGGTGATTACAACAGGTGGTACATGTGACCAGATGATTACAACAGGTGGTACATGTGACCAGATGATTACAACAGGTGGTACATGTGACCAGGTGATTACAACAGGTGGTACATGTGACCAGGTGATTACAACAGGTGGTACATGTAACCAGGTGATTACAACAGATGGTACATGTGACCAGGTGATTACAACAGGTGGTACATGTGACCAGGTGATTACAACAGGTGGTACATGTGACCAGGTGATTACAACATGTAGTACATGTGACCAGATGATTACAACAGATGGTACATGTGACCAGGTGATTACAACAGGTGGTACATGTGACCAGGTGATTACAACATGTAGTACATGTGACCAGATGATTACAACAGATGGTACATGTGACCAGGTGATTACAACA
The DNA here is from genome assembly GCA_025642075.2 of Ridgeia piscesae. NCBI lineage: Eukaryota > Metazoa > Annelida > Polychaeta > Sabellida > Siboglinidae > Ridgeia > Ridgeia piscesae. Next base: position 434,524 of record JAODUO010000156.1, read on the forward strand.
GGTGGCACATGTGACCAGGTGATTACAACATGTAGTACATGTGACCAGATGATTACAACAGATGGTACATGTGACCAGGTGATTACAACAGGTGGTACATGTGACCAGGTGATTACAACAGGTGGTACATGTGACCAGGTGATTACAACAGGTGGTACATGTGACCAGGTGATTACAACAGGTGGTACATGTGACCAGGTGATTACAACAGGTGGTACATGTGACCAGATGATTACAACAGGTGGTACATGTGACCAGATGATTACAACAGGTGGTACATGTGACCAGGTGATTACAACAGGTGGTACATGTGACCAGGTGATTACAACAGGTGGTACATGTGACCAGGTGATTACAACAGGTGGTACATGTGACCAGGTGATTACAACAGGTGGTACATGTGACCAGGTGATTACAACAGGTGGTACATGTGACCAGGTGATTACAACAGGTGGTACATGTGACCATGTGATTACAACAGGTGGTACATGTGACCAGGTGATTACAACAGGTGGTACATGTGACCAGGTGATTACAACAGGTGGTACATGTGACCAGGTGATTACAACAGGTGGTACATGTGACCAGGTGATTACAACAGGTGGTACATGTGACCAGGTGATTACTGATGGAGACAGAGGGTAGTCAACAACAGTTATTATCCTTAGGAGACATTTTGTACTAAATATAGTTTACCCGTGGTGACCTATTGGTGACCCCTGATGGTGACCCATTTCTCAGTCTGTAGCCCTCCACCGTACATCTTCTACAAATTGGCTTACATTTCTGGAACAGCAAACCAAGTACCATTACATTTTTTTCATCTTCAACTGATTTTCTCTGGCCATTTAATGTCTGTGGTCACTAGCTGCGTTCAGAAAAGCTAACATCAAGTATTAGTGGTGCCCTCTGGAGAGTGGTTCACAAACAGCAGCAGATGCATAGTAAACCAACAACTCCAAATTAGTGCTTTTGTATTTTTTAAATGCATCGCAGGTAGGTGTATATGAAGGTTAGATGGTCTTAAGAAGAGAGTAAACGTAGATAGAGTGAGTTCACTGCCTTGACAATTGGGAGGATCTACTACCAGACTGCCCCCAAAGTTGGCTTATTTATGTGTAAATAAGTTACAACTGCATTGTGGGGGAGATGCTGCATTATGGGAAAGAGGCTGCACTTTGGAATTAATGATGCTGCATTACCCCAAAAACATGATAATTAAATGAATGGCTATGACTTCTGTAAGATGATTAATTACTGAATTCGTTATTAGCATGTTTAATTTTTCTTTATTCGTGAGGTATTCATCTGACAAAAATCACTAGCAACGGTCTCGAAAAACTGTTCCAGTCTTTGAAGACTGGAACAGCTTTTCTCAGCAGAGCACAAATGCAAAGCAAACTTACCTTCAAAAGAAAACTCAATGAAGACTTGAAAATGGAGCATTTTAAAATAGAAGACATGCCTTATTCTTCAAACTAATGAATGAAGGGTACTTTATAAAGCTAGAAAGCCCTTCTCTAATAACACAAAGATCCAGGCAAGTAATCTAGGCAACTGTCCAGGTGAGTAATGTAATAAGACAAAGGTGTCTTGCACTAGCCTTATCATAGATTATAAGTGTCACTATTTAATCTTGGGTAATTTTGTTCTGCTTCTGTTCATATGAACACCACGTGTGTGTCACTAGGGCTCAATGCTACTTCACATTCGTTCCCAAAGATTGATGTTTCCAGTTTCCATATCAATACGTAATAAAATCACACCTGTTGCTTATTGGGGTCAGATATCCATGTGCCAGACTAAACAGTAATTTTCTGACTTTCATTTCAAAGCTATCCTTTCTCTTGTGAAGTTGTGATTGTCATGTGACATCCGTACTATTTGTTCTTGCAGCCATCACTGACCCAAGACAAGGCTATGACTTTGGGAAAACCAAGAGTTTCAACTATGACTACTCCTATTGGTCACAGACTAACGTGAGTAAAAATATTCTGGTTTTTATTTTAGGAGTGCGTTTCACTTATGTTTCTCTGGAAATAAAGGATTTTATTTATAAAATATATTTATTTTGTGATGGGCAGTTATTTATGAGACAGAATATTTGCCTGTTGCATAACATAATTTTATTATAGAACTTTTAGTATGTGAATGAAATTTGATTTGTAAATGTGAAATGCATTTCTCATGTACTGATGTAGAGTTGTTTGACTGCATTTTACATCCAGTTGTTCATTGGGGTTGATTACATTTGGAAACCATAAATTAGAAAGGCATCTGGTTTGGCTGCATCAATGCAATTTAATCAATAGCCTTTAGAGTGCACCTTATTGTCCAAAGACGATATATGGCTGTCGTGGAGATATGTTAATTGTTCTTAAAATATACGTAAATGAATAATCATTGTAGATAAAAGAGAAGTTATTTCTCATTTATTTTCATTTTTTATCCAGGTTTACCTATAAAATATCAGATTAATGTGAAATACTTGAAATTTGATGCTAGAAAACATGTGAACATTGCAAGTTTTCCTTGTCAAGCAGACGCTTTGCAGATGTCTGATGTGTTTGAATTAATGTCAGTAAGTGGACTGTATCAAAGCTGAGAACGACAAGTCTCTGTACAATGAGGTTGCAGCTTTACTACTGTTCCTCGGGTAGCTGCTGATTAGAGCACAAAGACATTATCCCATTAATAAACTGTCAGTGTAAACCTTATAATGATTGCAAAAATAACATTCGGCTAAACTTCCAGCCCTCAGCCTAAATTATTGGAATACGTATGTGTAAAATATAATTACGCAGGCTATTCGATAATATTCGCGCAATGACCTAAAGACCATTACCAGAAGATGGGCAATGGTCTTTGAATTTGTCAGTGTTTTGTAGAATAAAGGTAAGTGCAAATACCATGTGTTGTTATAGATAGCTTAAAGGTTAAAGCATAGCATACAAGGATAGACCATGTCACGTGACAACATGTGTGATGGCCTGACAATAAAGTTAATAATCATTTGTGTAATAAGGGTGACCATACATGACACAACGGGGATGCATACACACACACTCGCACATGCACGCGCACAAACACACACCATTCAGGTGAAAACTAACTAGAATATCATAAAGAAAACATAACATTTAGCTGCATAACCATGATGGAGTGGCAGGATTTTAGATACCTTGACAGTTTGTGTAACTATTATAGGTGCAATGATCACTCATCTTACTCTACCACAATTGACTTTCTCTACCTTAGCTACATTTGTTGTAGGAGGCGACATTACCTGGTGTCACAGTAGAAGGTTACATTACCTGGCCACACCCACACACGCGCGCACACGCGCACACATTCACATGCACACACACACCCACATACGCACGCACACACCCATGCGCACACACAGTCACACGCGCGCACCCGCACACACACACACACATCCACATATTGGAGTGACATTTTGCAACCTACCTACCAGTAGGAATGGCAAATGAGAACACTATTTCACACTTGGCCTTTTCTCAGTTTCAGTGTATATCGATGCATTTATCTTACTTTCAACCATAAGTAATTGTGGACGTGTCCTTGTCACTTGTCACTTGTCACTTGTCACTTGTCACTTGTCACTTGTCACTTGTCACTTGTCACTTGTCACTTGTCACTTGTCACTTGTCACTTGTCAGTGCCAGGTTTAGTGCAGATACTGCAGAACTGTCTCTAGGATAAGCTGCTTTAAAAATGAGCAGAGAAAAATTCAGTGGTTAATACACTATAAATATATATGCCTAAATGTGGACCCTCAAATAGACTAAAGGTCAAATGAAGTAACCTAGAAAAGGGGAATTAATATCAAGAGATAATGCCAGTTCACTAGAAAAAGAGAACAGCAACGATTTAAGCAGAAATAGATGATGTTCATATAAAAAATCTGATACCCAGTTAATATAATACCAAGGGTATACAGTAGTGCAGTTGTAATTATTAAAGTTATATATATATATATATATATATATATATATATATATATATATATATATATATATATATATATATATATATATAAACAGCCAATACTACAGTGATGCAAAACTGTGACATCTGCATTATATTTTGCATTATATCAGATATTTTTGCTCTCAGAACCAAGCAAGCCATATCAAGTTGTATAAAAACAACCAGACATACAAATTGTATCGATTGTACCTGGGGATGGCGGAGTATATTGATGTTGGGTTTTGTTGTTACAAATGCACTCAGACCAGCGTAATTAGTATGATTCGTGACTGCAGCTCTGGGATCACAGCACAGGGCCCCATGCCTCACCTAACTGGCACTCGTTAATCAATTCTTCTGGCGACTTTGATACTGGCCGAGAGTTAATTATATTGAGATGCATCCTCATACAACATATCAATATGAAAAGTATGGATGTAACCGTGTTTCCTTGGATCTGATACTTGAGCAGTGAGAATGCAGCAGTGACAGGCAGCAGGGACACTAATGATGTCATCAGAGCATCAGAGATGTTGAATTAGGGCCTTATGGCAGACCATTTTATTGACGGACTGATTAATGAGTACCTGGGTAGATGTGATACACTAAATGGTGTAACGCAAGGTATTATGCTCATCAGATAGCCTCACTGTCAGCTACAGAGTAGAAATAGGATGCTCTCTAATCTTGAGGAATATTTACATATGTGTGCGTGCATGCGTGCGTGCGTGCATGCGTGCATGCATGCATGCGTGCATGCATGCATGCGTGCATGCATGCATGTGTGCGCTGTGTGTGTGCTGTGTGTGTGTGCATGTGTGTGCAGAATAGATACTCACATACATGTACATGCATTGTTTAAAATGATGTACAAATACAAAAATACTGCAACCAATATTATCCTTACTATGCCATTTAAGAAATCTAAAACATTTACAGTGAAACCACTGAAATTTACAAATCACTGTAGGAAATGGAAATATGTGGTTGATCTTACAGAGAATACTGATAAATAGTGGTCTAGCCCCTCTTGTTTGAGGAATTTTTGTATCATAAAATTATTATTTTTGAAAGTATGCATAACCAGCACCGTTAAATAACTGAATTTCTTGTGAGCCTTTTTCAGGTGATAGATTCATAGACTACACTAGTCTAGTCGGAAGGAGGGGGTACCGTGTGTCAGATAGAATATGGAACCCCACAGAAAATGGACATGGGGGTCCATATTCTATCATATAATTTGGACTTCCCATATAGAATTTCGATCCCCTTTTTAAAAAGCTGAATTTTTTGGTAAAATAGTATAATGCAGTTCATAGATTGTAACTAGAATTTCTGGGGGTGCATGGTATCCCGTTGTAATAGAGAAGCGCAAACTAGATTTTCTGGAAAATAAAGTAGAACTAGAAAAAACTATTTTCTAATTGGGAGACAATGTAAATATTATTACTTTTAATTGTAAATGGAAATATGTGGTTGATCTTACAGAGAAGACTGATAAATAGTGATCTATCCCCTCTCGTCGTTCTGCTGCTATGCCATGTGTATAAATACACTGTGTGGGTATCTGAGTTTGTGTTATTGCTGTGCGTAGGAGGTGAAGTAGATTCTGTTCTAAAATAGCTACAATATTGCAGAGAGCAAATGAGAATAGGCAGTTGTTAACTTTGCATTTGGTTTGTTGCTGTTGGAAGCTTTGAATGTATTTTAATTAAGACTTCATTGCATAATGGAATGAATACCTCTTTAGAAGTGTGAACAAAAGGAATACTTTTGTTGAATTTTCTACAAACAGTAATTATTTGAGAAAAAAAATTAGTGTCTCAAATAGGGTATGCTTAGGAATATGGCAAGGCTGATGAAATATTTCGATGTATTTTTATGTTACAATCGTTTTACCATAGTCTGATTATATATATATATATATATATATATATATATATATATATATATATATATATATATATATATATATATATATATATATATATATATATATATATATATATATATATATATATATATATATATATATATATATATATATGTATGTATATATATATATATATGTATATATGTATATATATATATATATATATATATATATATATATATATATATATATATATATATATATATATATATATATATATATATATTATATATATATTTTAATTTAATTGTAAATATCAAATTTTTATTTACAATAGGCCATTTCATTACCAGATTTTCAACAAGGTTAAACTACTAAACAGATGGAATACAAATAATTATTTCCACTGCCTTCTAGGAAATATGGGTGGGACTGGGTGAGTCAATGCTGTAACCAAACCCAAATATACTGCAATAATATTGCTTCTGCTGTTAATATACAGATTGCTGGCTATGACAGCTTCCAAGTGATGTCGTCACAACAGTAATAACATGACAACGTCATACCTACATGCACCAATTGCACTCTGACAGACAGACAGATTCATGGGGCACACGGGGGGGGGGGGGGGCACAATGATACATCACACAGAATTGAGAGACCTCTGCTAAAACAACACATCAAAGAATGTGGTTTAGTAGCAACCTTAGAAACCAGCCCCAGTCAATTCAGAGGAAATCAAGCAGGTTGTTTACGCATTGGACGATTATGAAAATATTTATAGAACTCTACTTCTATAAATAAAGAATACCTCTATCAATAAAGAATACATGCAGAAACATTAATGTATGAACCAACAGAGTAGATTGAATATACCTGATATAAGAACATAAAAGATGTTAAAACAATTTGCTAATTGAATAGAACAGCTAATTGTGTAAATGCTTCCAGCATGAATTACTTTTGTAATACAAATGTAAATTCTTACATCTCGTTAAATCTGGCTAATTATTGCTAAACTTCATAAAAGGTTGGTTTAACCAAGTTCACATCTTCAATTATTTATTTAGTTGCATCTTCGTTTTACCTGGTTGTCACCTGAGGTGTGTTTTTGAAACGATGTCAGTGCACCTGTACTGAGCACTGCCTGCTCTCTGCTGTGTGGCTGTATTGATCAGCGAATACATCATTCATTATTTTCGAGTTTATTTGGGTTAATTTATAAGGAAACGTCACTGCAGTAACTGCATCATACCTGTTTATCAGATGTCAGGAGTAAGGTGCCAGGGTTGCATAAACTTTTGATGTTATGTTCCCTGGTAGAATAGCATATAGCACCACAGTTAATGTTATTAGTCTCTTTTTTGAAGGTTGGTGTGAAATGGACATTAATGCTACCTTAGATTTTTAATCCTTTGGGCCAAATGTTCAATGGACTTATGGCATCACTTTGCATCTGCTGTCTGCCATTAGCTCTCATATCTCAGAAACTATTTGGAATTTATTCTCTAATTTGCCATAGACATATATTAGGGCACTGTCACTATATACGATAAATAAATTTTTGATTGGGCCTTTCTAATGGTACAAAAAAATTGGTACATTTTCAGTTTGCCTATTTTGTCAAAAAATGTGAACTAACTTGTTTTAGCTCAAACATTTGTACCACTAACATTTTCAAAGACAACCAGAATATGACTACCCTAGTAGTTGGTCCAACCTAGTAGTATTTTCGCATAATTAACTGTCATCGTAGACACATCTCAAATGTGAGCCTGCTATAAACTGAGGATAATCCACCTGATGAGACACAGTACTGTCCTCTGGGTATGTGTCCTGCTCTTGCCTTGCCAATGTCTCACACCAAGGGGGTATATCAACTATGCCAAAACTATGCACCCGATCACATTTAGCATAAATCATGTTACGATATTAAACTGTATTCTGACATCTTGACAGGCCAAACCTGTTTGAAACAATAACTGTTTATTAAGTAATTTATTATTACTGGTGATTACGGTTACGTTTAGTTGAAAGTTTTGTTGCAAATATTGCACATGCATTGCACACTGAATGGCAAGGTGGATATTCCTTACCTACATGGTAAACTGACTGGCAAAGTTGATATTTTATACACTATAGAAACTGAATGGTGGTGTTGTTATTTTAAATCTACATTGCACACAGAAAAATTACATTTTACAAATTGTTTTTGTTAACTGCATTTCGATTGTCAATGCTATGATTGAATTAAAAAAAACAATAATATGTTATCCCTTTGAAAATGTAAAGTTAATGTTTTCTGATTTGTTTTGGTTCCTCCTACAACATCCAGTAAAAGCAGCCTAATTGTAATTGTGAGAGATAACCGTGTTGGCTTGGCAATAGGAATGACAGTATTGATTTTTCTTTGCAACTAATGTGATAATAATATAAAGTGACGTGCAGTTACACAGTGTGTGGTAGAGACATGCGGCAGTCATCCGGATGTTTTGAGCCACGGGAGGGGTTGTTAGTGCCCGAATCAAACGTCAATGCAATAATGAACTCAACCTGCTAATAAACACATCCTTGATTGTGACAACAGCACACCCACCCACAAACAACACACCCACCCACAAACAACACACCCACCCACAAACAACACACCCACCCACAAACAACTCACCCACCCACAAACAACACACCCACCACAAACAACACACCCACCCACAACCAACACACCCACCCACAAACAACACACCCACCCACAAACAACACACCCACCCACAAACAACACACCCACCCACAAACAACTCACCCACCCACAAACAACACACCCACCCACAAACAACTCACCCACCCACAAACAACACACCCACCCACAAACAACTCACCCACCCACAAACAACTCACCCACCCACAAACAACACACCCACCCACAAACAACTCACCCACCCACAAACAACACACCCACCCACAAACAACACACCCACCCACAACCAACACACCCACCCACAAACAACACACCCACCCACAAACAACACACCCACCCACAAACAACTCACCCACCCACAAACAACACACCCACACACAAACAACTCACCCACCCACAAACAACACACCCACTCACAAACAACACACCCACCCACAACCAACACACCCACCCACAAACAACACACCCACCCACAAACAACACACCACCCACAAACAACACACCCACCCACAAACAACTCACCCACCCACAAACACGCACCCACCCACAAACAACACACCACCCACAAACCCAAATCACCCACCCACAAACAACACACCCACTCACAAACAACACACCCACCCACAACCAACACACCCTCCCACAACCAACACACCCACCCACAAACAACACACCCACCCACAAACAACACACCCACCCACAAACAACACACCCACCCACAAACAACACACCCACCCACAAACAACACACCCACCCACAAACAACACACCCACCCACAACCAACACACCCACCCACAAACAACACACCCACCCACAAACAACACACCCACCCACAAACAACACATCCACCCACAAACAACTCACCCACCCACAAAAAACACACCCACCCACAAACAACTCACCCACCCACAAAAAAAAAACCCACCCACAAAAAACGCACCCACCCACCCACAAGGCTAACATTACTGTGATTCAATGTGCCGACTAGTAACAGTTACACGCTGTTGATTAAAGCATTGTATTGTATGCAAGAGTTGGTGTTGATGCTGGCATAGCATGCCACGTGGAGATGGTTGTCAGAGTAAATACCACCTATGAGTGTGGGCAGTAACTGGCCAACTGGTGCTCAAGTTTGAGGTCCCCTATGGAATTTACAGAGTATTTCCCAAGGGTATTCTCCTTGTTGTAAATATTGTAAAAGAAATCCAAGAAATAAGAAGAAGAAACACATACATAACTCCAGTTTATAATTTGTTATGACAAACATGTTGTACATATTCTTATTAGAATGCCAAGGTTTGAATCCTCTTGAGATTCCCGGCTTCCGCTCACCCAGCTATGTTATGAGTATCTACTATCTAGTTATATATGATGTTGAATATAACCCTATCAAGTCGTTATGTATGGTCTTCAAACCATATGGTTTTAACCTGAAATGTCCAGATATATATATGAACATAAACAAGCTTGCATATGTCAAAGAAGCAAAATATTTAGGTGTGATAATATGCAATGACATGAAAGATGACGGATATATATTTAATTTTTATGCTAGCATTATCAGAAAATTTCACCACTGTTCCGTGGGTGTTAAACTATGTCTGTTTCATGCATATTGCTGTACAACTTATTGTTGCCAATTATGGGTTAACTTTAATAAGGGCCCTTATTTAAAAGCTAAAGTTGCCTACAACAATATGCATAGACGGATTTTGGGATATAGCCGACGGGATGAGTGGCATGTTTGCTAATAATGCTATTGATACATTTGACGCTCTATTGCGTAAGAACATTTTATGGTTTAAAAAAACGCATTTTTAACAATAAATAATGACTTGATTAGGGTTATGTACAATTGCTTTGAGATAGTAAATGGCCCAATGTGGATTAGCTGGGCCAATTCGTTGTACACAGTAAATCTGTAAGATAGTCATCATGTCTCGCATATAACTTTATTATTATTTATTTATTATTATATATATTTTAAAGTCAGTAAGTTGTTTATATAACTTACTTTACAAACGGTGTTTATTTACATGAATTAATTGCATATTTATTATACAATCACATCCTGTATATTGCTCATTATTTTATCTGTTTTTCTACAATTTTACATTTATCTAACTTATAACCTTATTTATTTTTATATAATTTTGATGTGATACAAGATGGTTGACAATGTGAATCAACAAAAGTGATACAAGATGGTTGTCAATATGAATCAACAGAAGTGATACAAGATGGTTGACAATGTGAATCAACAGAAGTGATACAAAATGGTTCTTAATGTGAATTAGTAGAACTGAAACAAGATACTTGGCAATGTGAATCAATATTACAGAAGTGATACAAGATAGTTGACAATTTGAATCAATATTACAGAAGTGATACAAGATAGTTGACAATGTGAATCAATATTACAGAAGTGATACAAGATGGTTGACAATGTGAGTTAATAGAACTGATACAAGATGACTATACAGAAGTGATACAAGATGGTTGACAATGTCAGTTAATAGAACTGATACAAGATGACTATACAGAAGTGATACAAGATGGTTGACAGTGTGAGTTAATAGAACTGATACAAGATGACTATACAGAAGTGATACAAGATGGTTGACAATGTCAGTTAATAGAACTGATACAAGATGACCATACAGAAGTGATACAAGATGGTTGACAATGTGAGTTAATAGAACTGATACAAGATGACTATACAGAAGTGATACAAGATGGTTGACAGTGTGAGTTAATAGAACTGATACAAGATGACTATACAGAAGTGATACAAGATGGTTGACAGTGTGAGTTAATAGAACTGATACAAGATGACCATACAGAAGTGATACAAGATGGTTGACAATGTCAGTTAATAGAACTGATACAAGATGACTATACAGAAGTGATACAAGATGGTTGACAGTGTGAGTTAATAGAACTGATACAAGATGACCATACAGAAGTGATACAAGATGGTTGACAATGTCAGTTAATAGAACTGATACAAGATGACCATACAGAAGTGATACAAGATGGTTGACAATGTCAGTTAATAGAACTGATACAAGATGACCATACAGAAGTGATACAAGATGGTTGACAATGTCAGTTAATAGAACTGAAACAAGATGACTATACAGAAGTGATACAAGATGGTTGACAGTGTGAGTTAATAGAACTGATACAAGATGACCATACAGAAGTGATACAAGATGGTTGACAATGTCAGTTAATAGAACTGATTCAAGATGACTATACAGAAGTGATACAAGATGGTTGACAATGTCAGTTAATAGAACTGATACAAGATGACTATACAGAAGTGATACAAGATGGTTGACAATGTCAGTTAATAGAACTGATACAAGATGACTATACAGAAGTGATACAAGATGGTTGACAATGTCAGTTAATAGAACTGATACAAGATGACTATGATGTGAATCAGCAGAAGTGATACAAGATGGGTGACAGCTTGAATTAATAAAAGTGATACAATATGATTGACCATGTGAATTAGTAGAACTTATACAAGATGGTTGACATTTTGAATTAGTACAACTGGTACAAGATTGCTATGGTGTGAATCAGTAAAAGTGATACAAGATGGCTGACAACATGAATTAGTAGCATTGCTTGACTTACTCCTGTTTTGATGTTGCAGGCGGATGACCCAAACTTTGCATCTCAGTCCAGGGTGTACGAAGACATCGGCATTGAGATGTTGGAGCATGCGTTTGACGGCTACAATGTGTGCATCTTTGCCTATGGACAGACAGGAGCAGGGAAGAGCTACACAATGATGGGAAGGAATGACCCAGGGGAGGCTGGGATCATCCCACAGGTACGGGCTCCCATCTTTGTCACATGACTTTTCAGTAACAAAATATTAAAATCCCTGTGATGAATGAATGGATAAATACCTGTCATGTAGGGAAACAGAAAGACACTTGATCATCTACTTCTAATTGCCAATTTGTTTGTAATGAGCACTTTTATATTTAGTTTTTAGAGTTTGATTTCCTCCTTATGCATGTTTGACTTGATAGCAAGAAGGAATGTTGGTTATGATGTATACCATAATTCACAATTCGCTAAGTTGACTAAAATGATTATGTATTAGTAACTGTCCAAGTTTGGGAGTCAGTATTGACTATTACATGAAATATATGTTGAGTGTAATATGGAGTTTGTATTGAGTATTATATGGAGTATCTGTAGAGTATCACGATGTTGCTTACAAATGTTCCACTTGTGTGTTTTAGTTGTGTGAAGACTTGTTCAATAAGATGGACGACTATGCAAATGAGGACACAACGTTTTCTGTCGAGGTGTGTTGCTGTCTGTGTGTGACAACTTGTAGCAAATACCACACGTCATGAGATGTAGAGATTGTCTCGCAAATATATAAACACACACACACACACACACACACACACACACACACACACACACACACACACACACACACACACACACACACACACCACACCACACCACACACACACACCACACCACACCACACCACATCACACCACATCACATCACATGCATAGCTTGCACACATGCACAAACACACACAATGCACACATGCACGCACACATTTGCATTGCATATTAACACCTGTTGACCACCTACTTACCCCACTGTCCTGGTCACAGGTAAGCTACATGGAGATCTACTGTGAGCATGTGCGTGACCTCCTCAACCCCAAAACTAAAAACAATCTGCGGGTGAGGGAACATCCACTGCTTGGGCCATACGTAGAGGATCTGTCAAAACTGGCAGTGACATCTTTTGAAGACATCAATGCCCTCATTGAACAGGGTAACAAAACAAGGTATGTTTTACATGACAATGGACCAACACTGTACTAATAGATTAGCCACAGCCTCATTGTCATTGTTTTCTTGTAATCGGTTGTAATACAGTCAATTACTCTTTCTAGAACCATAGGTATAGAATGGGTTGTTTAATAAAATCAAGTACATGTTAATATCATCGGGCTTTCCCACTGTGTTATAATGCTCCCTTTAACAGAATCCTCACTGTCCAGTTTAGCCATTTCAGCCTTACAGCCCTGATCTACTGTGACCACTGAGTACAGTATTCCGAGTGAATATGCGGCAAAGTTGGCATCATTTAAGTCAAGATTTGAGGACCAAATTTTATGAATAGGGATGTTTATGTTTTTGGAAAGTACGATAACTAGTGAGTAAAATGAGCTGTGCTATTTACACTGACAACACAGTACATTGTGCTTCCTCTGGTGGTTTCATGCTGTAACTTTTATCATCACAGTATCGATACAAAATACTGCTGCTATCATGGTCAGTTTCGTTGCAAAGTTTGCCAACATCATCGTAGTTTTGAATGTCATCATGTGATAGTTTCTTTGCCAAAACTATCAAATAAACCATCCAAAACATATAAAGCAAATCACTGGTTGAAATACTGCCCCTTCCGCCATTGTAGCCACTGCAGGTTTGGATAATCCATGTTAAAAAATCGAGAATATCTCTGTAAACTATTGATGAGCGATAAAAAGCTACAGATAATAAACTACAACAATGATTAAATACGTAATTTATTCAGCTTGACCACCGTATACATAGTGGATAATTATAAGTTAAAACGCTTTGAATTCCAAGCAGTATGTGCAAGCCGTATGGAAATGGTTAATAGATTTCAGTGGTTTTCAACCAGTGTTATTTGAGCTACTTTGTTTAAAGTAACACTGATCCATTTGCTTTATGTGAATTGCTGGTCAAGTAATGAGGGACCTTAGACAGAACCATCTTCAAGATGGACACTCGGGTCGCTGCCTAAGCCTCTGCACCCTCGCTGTAGGTGGAGGCCGCTGTAGAAAATTATGTTTTGCATTTTTAATTGCACTTCGCAGTACTGTTTGCCGTGGTTATTAAATCCACCATCAGGATTCAGGAGCTACCCTGTGTGTATGTGCAGGGTTCAGTCAGTGCAGTTTCCTCTACATACCGTAGTCTCCAGTGTAAGTGCTAATTACATTGTGACGTTGAATGAATAGCCAACGTTATTAATATTTGATGTAGCCTACTGAAGATTGAATCTGATGAGGCTGTTAATAAGTGTAAGTGTGTAACCACGCTTGTTAGAACAAAAGGTTATTGACTGGAGCAATCGAGGAACAAACATTGTTATAACACTGTAATGATGTGTGGTTCGTGATTTGTTGTGTGCCAGTGTAGCACACAGTATGATGGAACAAACATTGTTATAACACTGTAATGATGTGTGGTTCGTGATTTGTTGTGTGCCAGTGTAGCACACAGTATGATGGAACAAACATTGTTATAACACTGTAATGATGTGTGGTTCGTGATTTGTTGTGTGCCAGTGTAGCACACAGTATGATGGAACAAACATTGTTATAACACTGTAATGATGTGTGGTTCGTGATTTGTTGTGTGCCAGTGTAGCACACAGTATGATGGAACAAACATTGTTATAACACTGTAATGATGTGTGGTTCGTGATTTGTTGTGTGCCAGTGTAGCACACAGTATGATGGAACAAACATTGTTATAACACTGTAATGATGTGTGGTTCGTGATTTGTTGTGTGCCAGTGTAGCACACAGTATGATGGAACAAACATTGTTATAACACTGTAATGATGTGTGGTTCGTGATTTGTTGTGTGCCAGTGTAGCACACAGTATGATGGAACAAAAAGACAACATTTCCGTAGTAAATAAATTATACATTTTTTTCCATTGAGGCTCAGGCAAAATCAACAGCCATGAAGGAATGTTAATTAAAATGTTTTAACACTAAGAAATTTACTTTTTTTGCATCTTTTTTTGTTCCAAAATATTTTGGTACATGTAACATTTATCTAAGTATAGTATTTAACATTGGGATATTGTATGTGATTATTACAGCTAAATATAATTTTTTCTCGTATGTATTCACATAATGAGCAAGGTTTAAACATCTTTGTTATGGATGATATAGCTCACTAAGTAAGTAATATTTAATATTTAAAAAGTAAAGTTTGTGACGTTGTAGAACGGTGGCGGCTACTAACATGAATGAGACGAGCAGTCGCTCTCACGCTGTCTTCACCATTCTCTTCACACAGAGACATTACGACCAGGCAACCAAACTGTCCGGGGAGAAAGTGAGTATGTCTATAGACAGACATGTTGGTACTATAATTACATTACATTATAAGGGGATATATCGTATAGTCCCTGATGATGCATCTCTACCAAATTATCTGGTGTTTGGTTGAAAATTAACAAGAATCTATGTCTCTAAACAGACATGTGCGTGTGTATTTTTATGATGCCAGGCAATGTCGGATAGATTAACTATACTGCGCAGACCAGCCAAAACCTCACAACACCTATGTGTAGACCGACCAAAACTGCCCAGTAAATTCACAGTTCGTAGGCCTTTCGTTTATCGTGATCAGATCCTTCTTTTACATTAACCACCCAGTTCAAACTGCTGTCCTAAGCTCTATGTAGGTCATTTCATTTGCAAATTAAGTGAGGAATTATTATTATTTGGAAGGATGTTGAAGTGCATTGATCTAGATGACTTCCGACATCATGCAGCATTTGGAAAATTTTACTGAGAATTTTTGTTCAACAATATCCAATAGTATATCAATGTCTGCAAAACGAATAATGTTGACAGCGATCACAGGCACCTTATTATCGTCCAATTATGTTGTCTGTGCTACTTTTCGTTGTTGCGATAGGAAGAAAATGACCCATCAGTGCCATCTTCATTTTGCCCATACAGCCATCTTGTTGATCAGAGTGCAATCATTTGGTTTATTTATTTTAGGGTATTTTATTAGCATGGTCTTCATGCACACTGGTGTTGTTTACAAAAGCTACTTGAAAACTAACCGTATTTTTTTGTTTTGTTTTACTAGGGTAAAAGTAACATACATTGCTACATTAGTTTTACAGGATCATTAGGGAAGGTTCTGGGATTTCTTAATATATAGCCTGATTATATTGCTAATTTATTTTGTCATCCTAATTGTTGAAGTTTGCTTCAAGACCTGAAACATAATTGATTACAACACGGACATTTTAAAAACATATTTACTCACACAATCATTTCATATACAACATAATTCATTTCATATATTTTTGAGATATCAAAATTTTAATGCAAGTAATGTGCAACGTAATTCATGGTTGGCTGCCATCTTCAAATTGTCTGGCCACAGCAGGGTGTAAAATAAGAAGGCTGTCTACCCAGTAGAGTTAACTGAGTAATCACTGCAAGTAAAACTTTCTATTAAATCAAGAATTACAGTGTTTCCAAATTTGCAAATATTTGCTTATAATAGCAGACATTTTTTGTTACCATGGAAATCGGGGTCTGGCTGAAATAATTCAATATTTTTTACTGAGTTAGCATCATTTTATACTTTGTAATAAAAAAGTTTGATTATTTGAAGAAATTAAAAATAGCCCTGTCTGGCCATAATGATTGGTTTCCATTTTGAACTCATTACCTTAGTGAAATGATCCCTGGTGGTCACCTGTCTTGTCTGTGCAGGTGAGCAAGATCAGTCTGGTGGACTTGGCGGGCAGTGAGAGGGCAGACTCTACTGGGGCAAAGGGCACAAGACTCAAGGAGGGTGCCAACATCAACAAGTCTCTCACTACCCTGGGCAAGGTCATTTCTGCCCTAGCGGAAATGGTAGGTTTAAATAACATCACCCTTGGCCTCAATTGACCTCAGAAATTATTTGTTGAATCAAGTCTAATACAATGAACTTATTCTCCAAAAGTGTTTTTATTTTATTGATTTGATGAATGAATAAATTAATGTCATATAAAATACACCTATTGGGAGAATTCTAATCAGCATCAAAATACCATCAGCGTGAGAAAATATGAAAACATTTTTACTTAAGGTTACTTCACTTAATAGCATTATGATTTAGTGCCTCTGTGTTAACAAGTACAAATGACATTATAGCATCTGTTCTCTTGTGACTGCATTCTACAACAGAGCCAACATACAGCAAGTTCAGCCAAAGTAAGTCATGGAGGCATCTTGCCTTAGAGGCATCCAGCACACTTGGAAGAATGCATGCAGTCAGTGTTGTTGCCGGGTGTCCTGTGTTCCATAATTTCAAATATTTTCAGTGCAAATCTTATATTTCCGATATGTTTCAATATTTTAAAAATAATCTTATTAGTTTTTAAATATTTTTGGGTATTTAGAGGTTACTTATGAACCAGGGCACAGTGTACCTGTATTAAGGATAATTGGTTATTACTAACTTGTGTTGTGACGACATCACTTGAAGTGATGATGCATGATTCTGATATTTTTCTTATATTTTTACTTCTGCACTTCTATATTTCTTTAAAATGTTAGATTGAAAGTGGAGGGGCATGCATGCAAATGGGTATTGTGCAATTGGATGCTGTACCAAAATTATGCAGGATTTGTGTGTGTGTGTGTGTGTGTGTGTGTGTGTGTGTGTGTGTGTGTGTGTGTGTGTGTGTGTGTGTGTGTGTGTGTGTGTGTGTGTGTGTGTGTGTGTGTGTGTGTGTGTGTGTGTGTGTGTGTGTGTGTGTGTGTGTGTGTGTGTGTGTTTTGTGTGTGTGTGTGTGTGTGTGTGTGTGTGTGTGTGTGTGTGTGTGTGTGTGTGTGTGTGTGTGTGTGTGTGTGTGTGTGTGTGTGTGTGTGTGTGTGTGTGTGTGTGTGTGTGTGTGTGTGTGTGTGTGTGTGTGTGTGTGTGTGTGTGTGTGTGTGTGTGTGTGTGTGTGTGTGTGTGTGTGTGTGTGTGTGTGTGTGTGTGTGTGTGTGTGTGTGTGTGTGTGTGTGTGTGTGTGTGTGTGTGTGTGTGTGTGTGTGTGTGTGTGTTAATTACTACTGGCATAGCTTATTTTGTTTGTCGAATGATGTTGTGGAGTGTTACTTTTGTTAAAACACTTTTTATTTAAATAATGCTAAATTAATTTTGTGTCCTGTTTGGGGTGTTTTGCATGGACACTCAGTATTTTGTGGAGTGGCTGCTTGGTGTATTTATGCAAAGTTGTAAATTATTCCTAAAATCACAAATATACAATAATAGAAATGTTACTGTTTCGTTCAATGAACAGGTTCTCAGAAAGAGTGTGACTTTTGAAATTGTAATCTGTGTCACTAAAGGCTACAACACGTGTGTTTGACAGAGTCACACTATTGAAGGCATATCAAAAATGTGTCATCATCATCAGAAGTAATAAATGAATCCTTTGCTTTGTGATTTGGTTATAGAGTGTTGTTATTATTATCTGCAAATGTTTGATTTTGCAGTCATCGCGGAAGAAGAAGAAGACAGACTTCGTCCCGTACCGTGACTCTGTGCTCACCTGGCTGCTGAGGGAAAATCTAGGTAGACTGTCATGACAAATTATGTAATTGTTCAGATTGAATGACTAATTTTCATCATTTTGCTCAACATTAGAAAGTAGAAGTTAAGATATAAAATGCATAACAAATTCTGACTATTTTATGAACTTCTAAGTCATCGTATTTTATTCTGATAACCTACATTTCTTTCAAAAATTATCACTTATATTTATTGCATGTTTTTGGATGACAATTATTGTGTCTGAATGCATAAATTACATTACACTGTATGGCTTCGCATGCCAACATAATATTGTGTGTCTTCAGATGGTTGTAAATTTATTTATTTTTAGATCTCTTAATACATCAGTCATTAGTAGTTCTGTAATGTGACAGTGTGTATGTTTCTATATAACTTTTGAAGATTTTACAAGTTACTATATGAAATATACTAGGGAGATATTGATACGCAGATGAACAGTGGTGAGCTTGACTTTTTTTGGAGTTTTGGAAGTGCTTTTATTTTGTTAAATGTGTAGCTGATGTGTGGGTATTGCTGGAACAACAATTTCTTGTTACCTCTTTGTGGAAACGTGCATAATACAAGATTGGTGTCATAATACAAGATTGGTGTCATGATACAAGATTGGTGTCATAATACAAGATTGGTGTCATAATACAAGATTGGTGTCACAATACAAGATTGGTGTCATGATACAAGATTGGTGTCATAATACAAGATTGGTGTCATAATACAAGATTGGTGTCATGATACAAGATTGGTGTCATGATACAAGATTGGTGTCATAATACAAGATTGGTGTCATAATACAAGATTGGTGTCATAATACAAGATTGGTGTCATAATACAAGATTGGTGTCATAATACAAGATTGGTGTCATAATACAAGATTGGTGTTGTGACAGGTGGAAACTCCAAGACAGCCATGATAGCAGCCATTAGTCCAGCAGATATCAATTATGAAGAAACACTGAGCACACTCAGGTAAATACACTGAGCACACTCAGGTAAATACACTGAGCACACTCAGATAAATACACTGAGCACACTCAGGTAAATACACTGAGCATACTCAAATAACTACACCACAGGATTCAGGGTTTGGGCCAGAAGTGTTTTCATGGTACCAGTGACTTGTCAATATCAGGGTAATATTTAAGCTAGTTTAAATGAAAAAAATTACTTTTATTTAAATTTATTTCAAAAACCCTATACAGGCAAAACATGTGGCATGACGCATGTTTTCAAACCAACTGTAACCATATTTATTTAACAATAAAGAGAGAATATTTTTTCAAATAAAGAAACCTGCATACAGCATGGAAGCATTCATGTGAGAACTCTTGACTCGAGCACAACATCTTTTCTGTAAACGTTTGCCCGTGTGCTCATTTATCATGTATCACCATACACGACAAAACATTTCTGTACACAGAGAAAAAGTCCATGGCAAAATATTAGGTTTTGCTGTATATTATTATATACGAGTTACAAGTTACACTGACACGTTGTTGAAATAAACAAGTCTAGTTATTGATAATGTACTGAATGTACATGGACTGAGGTCAAATGATCTATTGTGTACTGAAGGTATGCGGATCGAGCAAAGCAGATCATGTGCAAGGCAGTGGTCAACGAGGATCCGAACGCACGACTCATCCGCGAACTCAAAGCTGAAGTGGAGAGACTGAGGGAACTACTGAGGATGGAGGGGATACAGATAGGGGAGGGTATGTACCGGGATCTTTCCATGTTGCCCTTCCTTCAGGCAATTAACTACAATACATTTAATTTCCATGTAGTATATCGTAGATAAAAGTACTGTGAATTTTGTTACAGAATGAATGTAACCACAATTTATTGTGGAAATGGAGAAATTAGAAATGTAAATAAATGCTCTTCCTTGCAGGATAATACTGAACAAATATACCTTTTAATTAAGTACAAACATACAACTAAAAAATATAAAATGAAAACACCATGCAAATGTTTAAAAAATTCTGTAGACAACCTGCATGATATAATTAATTGTATGTCATTTTGACAATGACATAATAACTAATACAATGTAATGTTTTATATAAGTTATATAATGTTAGGGGTAATTGTTTTTATTGGTCATGATCCACTACGTACTATTCAAATTTAAATGAGATAATTTTAGAGTAGAGCAACACCACATGAAACAACAGTGACAACTATAAATTGAGATCGAAACTTTTTCTAACTTAGCTGCTCTGCTCAAAGTTGACAACCGATCTGTCGGCCCCCAAGACGATGTTTTCCAGGTGCTAGAATCACCAGGACAACCTGACAATAGAACTGGTAGGACTTGCTGGTCAGCACACTGGAAGTTCACATGTGATCACAACACCAATGTTTGTCTGGCAACACTTGCAGATGACACATCGTAAATGGCTTTGTCACTGGAGAGTTGCTTTACGTAGTTGAAAAAGTGACCGCAGTGAGATCTACTGTTTCACAAGCCAGCACCTACTTTGATTCAGCAAAGTTTCACCTGTGGTTTTTAACAGTTCCACCATTTAGTAACACAGGATTTCAACTCAGAAATTCACAGTACTCTTTCGATTATAATCAACAACCCTTATTTTATTAGGGATCTTTTGCCTTGTTTCACTGGAAACTTGTAGTCGTGGTTTTACTTTAGATGTCACTGTTTCCCATCTACATCAAGTTTCAAGTCAATGATTCAATACTTTGAGTTTTTGGGTTCTCAGCAGTTTGGTTTCCATCAGTCTTTGAGATTTGTTTTGCGGAATATCTACAGCTTGTTAGATATCCACAAAGAGCTTTCAGGAAACAGATGTACAACCATGTCAGATATCTACAAGTTTTTCTAAAGAAATCTAGAGATGTGTCAGATATCTGTAACCAGCTTTCATAAAAGATGTACAGGCTTGTTGGGCATCTAAGACCTGGTTTCATAAAAATCATCTACAGACACATAAAATATTCAAATTATTTTTTACGAAAGATCCAGTCTTGCTAAATATCCATAGCTGACATTTATAAACCTATGAAAAAAGAAACCTTTCAATGCACCTGTCATGTGACTGTGATGTAATTGCTTCATCATCTGCTGTAGTGTATAAGCTTATTGTATTGTTGTTGCTGCTGTTGTTGCTGCTGTTGCTTACACAGCAATTATTACTGCTTTCTACTACATTTGCTGCTGTTGTTTCTGTTACCCATGCTGTGGGTTGCAGTTTCTTATTGCTTTATCTGTGGCTGAGGTGATAGTATTTAGGAATGTTGTCACCCCAACTGCTGCTGTCACCCCAACTGCTGCTGTCACCCCAGCTGCTGCAACTGTTGCTAGCTGTGCTTGAGCTTGTTGTGTGTCGACAGTGTCCACCCAGTCTCCACACAGCAGACCTTGTGTCTTGCTAGGTCTGGCTGGAGTCCCCGACCCCAAGGACATCGTACGCAACCGTAAGCCATCCGTGACGACAGACAGTGGGGAGGATGCGCTTGAGCGACTCAAGTTGTCAGAGAAACTCATCTCAGAGCTCAATGAGACCTGGGAGGAGAAGATGAGGAAGACCGAAGCAATCCGCAAAGAACGGTAACCATGGCAATGATATTTTTTTTACAGAATTTTTGTTCTAAGATTGGATACCACTGTGTGTTGCTAGGTGCAGTAAACCACGGTAACTATGGCAACCTTAAATTCAATATAACTAATCCTATAGACATTTTATAAGATTGTGTATAGCCATTTATTGAAGTAACATTAAACTATAAAAAAAATTATTAACAGTGCTATAAAGCTTAACTTCTAAGTAAAGCGTGCCTAGCAAATGAAGTTTTGTATACTTGCTGATTAATGAGGTTCCTAATGTTTTTTGTTTTTATATGTTTTATATGAAGTTCATTTCACACTGTATGAAAGACAAAACGATGTAAACTGTCTATCATATATCACAAAAACGTTGGCAGACAAAGGCATTCCCACTATATATACTTGTTTTAATGACAACATTTTAAGTTAATTCTTTTAATAAAATAATTTTAACAGAAGTTGACAGTATTTATTAAACTGACAGCTGACTCAAACCATTCACTCTCACATAGTCGAGTATCAGTACACCAGATCTGTGGTGGATTAAATATTCAAGGCGGAGTTTAAAGAGGGTACCCTTACTTGTTAATTTAGGTTGCCCCAGTGTTGTTTGTTGCAGTGAGGCTTTGCTGACACAGATGTTTGTTTTTTGCAGTGAGGCAGTGCTGACACAGATGTTTGTTTGTTGCAGTGAGGCAGTGCTGATACAGATGTTTGTTTGTTGCAGTGAGGCAGTGCTGATACAGATGTTTGTTTGTTGCAGTCAGGCAGTGCTGAGACAGATGTTTGTTTGTTGCAGTGAGGCAGTGCTGACAGAGATGTTTGTTTGTTGCAGTGAGGCAGTGCTGACAGAGATGTTTGTTTGTTGCTGTGAGGCAGTGCTGACACAGATGTTTGTTTGTGGCAGTCAGGCAGTGCTGACACAGATGTTTGTTTGTTGCAGTGAGGCAGTGCTGACAAAGATGTTTGTTTGTTGCAGTGAGGCAGTGCTGACGCAGGTGTTTGTTTGTTGCAGTGAGGCAGTGCTGACACAGATGTTTGTTTGTTGCAGTGAGGCAGTGCTGGCAGAGATGGGAGTGGCTCTGAGAGAGGATGGTGGAACAGTTGGTGTTTTCTCACCAAAACAGGTACAACTCATGGCACATTGCTTTCTTGTACACATAACAATGCGAATATGTTGACTAAATTTAATAGAACTTATTCACAGTATACTATGTGTATGTCTACTGTCATGAGACAGATAAACAGTTGACTTGTTATGGTCGACACATTTATGGTTGAGAATGTTTTGTAGTGTTGTGTCTATACAGATGATCTCCTGAAATCGTTGCTAGGAGAGTTGAGTTGTATAAAAAATTGAATTATGTAGCTGCTTCCCCAGTAAAGGAAATTATATTTGAACATGTACACTTATTAATGTGTTTTGTAGACACCTCATCTAGTGAATCTCAATGAGGACCCTCTCATGTCTGAGTGTCTGCTCTACTACCTCAAGGATGGGGTCACAAGGTGGGTCACGGGGTCAAGGTCATCAGGATTAATAAGAACATTACATGTTAAAATAATTACCCTGATGAAAATTAATATTTTAGTGCCATTCACAATACGGTGCATGCGTGCGTGCGTGCGTGCGTGCGTGCTTGTGTGTGCGTGCGTGCGTGCGTGCATGTGTTTGTGGACATGTGTCCATGTGTCAGACACTGATCCTGTTGGTGTCCTGTGTTACAGAGTTGGTAGTTCAGCGTCTCACGTCTCACAGGATATACAACTCAACGGGTCGTACATCCTTGAACAACACTGCCACTTTGAAAACAAGAACGGTCAGTCACATCTCTCCGTTACTATGGACACATGTTTTAAGATGCCATGTGTCACGGTGTATCTCACATCCAAATTATGCCACAGTTTAGACCAAAGTAGAAGTGTTTCCTCAAACATTTTATTTGCAACCAATTTTTAGTCCTTTAAACCTACTTTTCTACTACTGCCCTTTCTAGCCTCTCAGACTCAGCTTTTATAGCTAGGGGAAGTACAAGAAAGTAATTTGAGCACATTTTAGTCCTAGAGCTTAGTGCTAAAGGTTAAGTTTTATTATTCAAAAAATCAATTTTTTTTTGGCTAGCTATAGATACTTGTTCACCAGAAATTTGTAGTTAAGTCATGTTAGTTTAGAAATGCCAAAATAGTTTATACTAAAGGAGGGGGGCTAAAGGCTTTTTCATAAAGTTTTTCCATAAAACAAGTAATATCAGTATTCAAAAAATTATAGTAGTAATACACTCAGAAGTGTATTATCACTAACAGTCACCAGTCACAATACACCTACTAATAAAAAAAATACCGTTAAACTTATAAAAAATGTTGTAGTCATAAATCAATAAATTACAGTCAGTAAATTAGTGTTTTCATCAAATCATTAGCTAGTCAACTCGATAGCATCAGCTAAAACAGCAGCATTCAGTATTCAACAAATATTATTATCAAATAACTTCATTTCAGTAACTAACATAGCATTATATTGTAGCCACTAGCCAGGGGACAGAGGGATGAGGAGCAGTCAAACATGCACTTTTAAGAAGAAGTTTTTTTCAGTCAAAATATCAATAGTAAGCTAGCAAAAAGTACTAAAATCAAAAAGCACAGTAGTGTGAGTAGGATGGGATTATTGGTAGATGTGAACGATTGACTTCAGCTTTCATCGCAAGGTCAGTTGGGCCCAAGCTTAAAAATCAAAGCAAGGGGAGGAGCACTGAGTTTTTGGTTTACTGGATGGTTTTTAGGCTTTAATTTTTCGTAGTAAGGTACTAGTAGTAGTCAGGTTGAGTAGTAAGGTTACTTTTGAGCCTAGTAGTAGTAGTTAGTGGGAGTAGTAGTTAATTGTATGGTAGTGTAGTGTAGTGTTAGTATGTGGTGGAGTTAGTAGTAGCTAGGTGGTGGGGGGGGGGGGGGGTGGTGGTGGTGGTGGTGGGTGGTGGATTGGTGGTGGTTATCACTAGCAGTAGCAGTAGTAGCAGTATGCAGTAGCAGCAGTAGTAGTAGTAGTGTAGCACCACCAGAGAGAGCAGCAGCAGCTAGCAGTGCAGCAGCAGCAGCACAGCAGTAGCAGTAGACAGTAGAGAGCAGTAGACAGCAGTGCAGTAGTGTAGTGGAGTAGTAGAGATGTACTAGTGCATGACTAGTAGCAGTAGCTAGTAGTAGTAGACTCTACTAGCTACTAGCAGTAGAGCAGCAGCAGTACTGAGTAGCAGCAGTAGCAGTAGTAGTGCACTCCACTACACATGTTCTACTAAGCAGCAGCAGTAGTAGCAGCAGTACACCAGCAGCAGAGATGCAGCAGCAGTAGTAGTGGAGCAGCAGCAGCAGCAGTGCAGTGTGGTACCTAGAGCAGTAGTGGTAGACTAGTGTAGTAGGACTCTATGCAGTAGCAGTAGCAGTAGTAGTAGCAGCCTAGCAGAGCAGAGCAGCAGTACAGAGAGAGTAGGTAGTAGTAGAGTAGTAAGTAGTAGTAGTATAGCTAGTAGTAGTAGTAGTAGTAGTAGTAGTAGTAGTAGTAAGTAGTAGTAGTAGTTAGTAGTAAGTAGTATAGTAGTGGTAGAAGTAGTAGTAGTAGTAGTAGTAGTAGTAGTAGTAGTAGTAGTAGTAGTAGTAGTAATAGTATGAAATGTAACAATTACTGTACTATATACAGGGAGGCATGCTTGACAGCAATCATTCAGGTTTTAGAACACTAACTGTCCATGGTAATAAAACCTGTAAAATATCTATAAACTGTTTGCCTGGGCACAGACACACTTCATCAAGCACTTGTTCTATTGCAGGCACTGTCACCTTGGTGCCCACGGCTGAAGCCATTTGTTATGTCAACGGCAAGCTTGTGTCGGCTCCTGTTGTCCTCAAGACCGGGTCTCGCGTCATCCTTGGCAAGAGCCACGTGTTCCGGTTCAATCATCCCGACCAAGGTATGCACAGTTTACAAGCAAAAGGGGCCGTTTGCAGAAGGCATGGCAGACTGGCAGGAGAGAAACACAATTGATGTTGGCGCAAAACAAACAATACTTAGCACCATATTTACTGTACCTGAAGTTAGTTAAACAAAATCAAAGCAATTGGTCACGTTTTAAACAAACACTTGAGAGATCATCATGCAAACCAAGTACTAGCTTCACAATAGATTGGTGTGAAAAACGTTCACGATGCTGACAGCGATGGTGGAGTAGAGGCCAGAAGCACAACAAAGAAAAAACTCTGCAATGCAGTTATACTTCTACGTTAGTTCTTAGGTGGTTTCCTCCAAACAGCCCAAACTTGGGCTAACGCAGTTGTTCTTTTCTTGAATTAGTGAGTCCACTACAGGTTACACATTTACCCCCTATGTGGGATCTTTTATTTCCCCTGGCATAGACACCAGGTAGAAGGGAGCACCGGCATTTAATGTCTCTTCCGAAAGACACAGGTAAATGTGGTGTGAATGAAATTGCCCAAGTTTCGAAATGGCGGTAGGTGGGATTGAACCACCATCCCTTCGATTGACAGTCCGGCGCTCTACCACGTGACCACCGCTCCCCACAATACATTAGATATCTTCTCTGTTCTACATTAAATATCTTGTCTGTTCTAGGTTAAATATCTTGTTTGTTCTATGTTAAATTTCTTGTTTGTCAACAAATTGTTTCAACACATGCTTGTACAAGACAAACATGAGGAGAATTTTATAAAACAAATTACAGTTGCGGAAATTCAGGGTCCAAAACTGACTGCATTAGATCTGATCCATTATAATGATGTGTGTTGTAATGAGGCAACTGTATATGTGAATTATACGGTAGCAAAGGTAAACCTTTGTGGTCATGTAAGTCCTAAGTAGATTTTTGTTATGAGTGGGAATTGGTTTAATCGTGAGCATATATAGCAGTGGGATTTCCAGGTCACTTGCACACCACATTTTGGATAATCGTTTCAATCAATGTGGACCACTGCTTTTGTGGGGACAGTGTGATTTTTTATGAAATCAGCCCTTGGGCTGGTGGCAGTGGTGTTTCTGCCGCCTGTCAGGGTGTCATGTTAGCCTTGTGCAGCCTTTCAGGGTGTCACATCAGCCTTGTGCAGCCTTTCAGGGTGTCATGTCAGCCTTATGTAGCCTTTCAGGGTGTCACATCAGGCTTGTGCTGCCTTTCAGGGTGTCACGTCAGCCTTGTGCCGGCTGTCAGGGTGTCATGTCAGCCTTGTACAGCCTGTCAGGGTGTCACGTCAGCCTTGTGCAGCCTGTCAGGGTGTCATGTCAACCTTGTACAGCCTGTCAGGGTGTCACGTCAGCCTTGTGCAGCCTGTCAGGGTGTCATGTCAGCCTTGTACAGCCTGTCAGGGTGTCACGTCAGCATTGTGCAGGTTGTCAGGGTGTCATGTCAACCTTGTGCTGCACACTCTGTTATTGTGTTGCAGCAAGAGAAAATGCAGAGAAGAAAGTGACTCCAACTGGAGAAACCCCCGACTGTAAGTACACTATTTGGTCAGCAGTCATTCAGACCTTGGTAATTAAATGAAGGTTATAAACATCAAGGATGAAGGTTATTGTTTATTTTAACAATTGCTACTGAAACAGCTAACATTGAACATTAAAATAATCTATCATGTCATTGTTAAAGTACTTTATGTAATGCCTTTTTTATTCAGTTAATGTTTTTGCTCGAGTAGAATTGTTTCCTATGCATCTACTGTCTGGTAATTTGGTTGACCATAATATTTACAGTTTACCGCTTAATTTTCTTATAGCGGCTGAAGCTGTTGATTGGACATTTGCCCAGACGGAACTGTTGGCGAAACAAGGCATTGATCTCAGGACAGAGATGGACAAAAGGTGAGAAACATATAACTGATGCATTCACCTTTGTTACTATATATTATTCAGAGTAATACAAACTCGCCAACCACACATGTCAGTTGTAGAAATACTATTTAATACTAAGGGCTTAGTGGAAAGTGAAAATATTTCTTCTTGTGTGTTTGTTTTATTTGTTTATTTATCTGTTGTCAAAATGTTCATTACAGTGCAAAATCTCATTAATCTGCTTTTTTTCAGTTGACACTGGGGTGTGGCCTGATGGGTGAATGAATGGGCACTCCAGACGACATAGATGTTCTCTATTAATACACAACAATTAATCGTCTATTGTTTTTTCTATCAGACTAATACGGTTTTGTTCTTCATAAACAACTGGTGTGTGCTTCAAAGTCTGCCAGGTATGCAGTAAATTATAGGCACTAGCAGAAAACCTTCGGATGTTGGTACATGTATACAAACTATAAAGGCGGTTTCCTGGAGTATTTGTGATGTTTGTTATAATGTAAATTGTAGATAATTTTATCACACCGATACAGTTTTGTAAAACATTCCAATCTGAACAACGCTCCTTGTATAAATCACAGAAAACATTTGTATTGTTATTAACTATTGAGCGATTTATGTGCATACTGCATAACCAAACCAAACAACCAAAGGTGTTAGTTTGGCACCTGAAATACAAACTTTGTAGCAGGAAAATATTAACACACACATGCACGCATGCCTGCTGGCTGAATTATGATTTGATTAAAACTCCTATCATTTGCAAGTGTTTCACTGATATTCTGATTGTGTTTTGTTTACAGACTGAAGGAGTTGGAAGAACAATACAGAAAGGAGAAGGAGGAGGCAGACCAACTGTTTGAACAGCAGAGGAAGGTGAGCAGTGCATGCTGGGAGTCACAACTGATGCATGCTGGGAGTCGCAACTGATGAATGGTGGGAGTTAACAATATGAGTTAAAGGAACAAGCAACCTGCTGGTTGCTGGAATGATAAATATTAATGAGTCGATGTTTGGAATATTGAAATTACAGTGGGACTTTTTACGACCGTTTTTTCATTGACGGAATGTCTACACTGTATAAACGTTCCCTCACCAACGACCACCCGGCAGACCAACGACCATGGCAATTTGAATTTTACCCCTGACGAACGACCATCCGATAGGTGGCCAAGCACATTTGTTAACCTAAATATCGCAATGAACTCTCATTAAACACACGGACGCGCATAATGCCATAAAAACAATAAATCGCCTGATGACGACCATTCATTTTGGCGATCTTTTACTTTCTGACCGAATTATGAAAACGACATCTAACAGCCGCTAGACTTTCCTCACATATCTTATATATTTATAAACACACACTATGTTATAAAATTAAATCACTTACATTATTGAAACAAATAAAATTCACGAAAGAAACTCGCGCAAGAACTCGCTGGCAAGACATCATGGCGGACATGGTCACCGTCGGTGGCTACGCGTAACTCTGTGATTAAATATCCATATTGTGTATGACTAAAGTTTAGAAACTTGTGTATGATTACAGTTTAGAAACTTAGGATAAGTTTTAGGTTAGTTTAGGATAAACCAGAATCCAGATTTAGCGATACCGCGATAAAATATCGACGTAACGCCACAGTAATGTACAGTCTGCGCGTAACAGCCGCAGGCAATGTTGACTTTAGTTTAGCATGATTTTGATTTGTGAATTTTATTCTTCCCAGCAATTTAAATGATTAAATTTTATGACCTAGCGTATGTATATGTAATATGAGTTATTAGAGGGGAAGTTTCGCGGCTGTAAGAGGTCGTTTTCATGATTAGATCAGAAAATAAAAGATCGTTTTGCGGTGCTGGAAAGAACAACAAAATGGCGACCGCGGTGCAATTTCCCAGACAGAGTGAGGTGGCAGCATTTTTTAGCCCCTCAGACCGAATTTGAAATAAATTAAATGAGAATACTTTTTATCAGATATAATTAAAAAATGATTCAAAATGAGGATACTTTTTATCAGATATTATTTAGAAAAAGATTCAAAGTTAAATTTATACTGAAACGTGTCACACATAAAATAAACAGAATAAATAATTTTGTTGTTGTTAATATGTTATCTCATTTTTTATTTTCTACTTTTTATTTTGTGTATTTTACTGCTGATTGTAAGCACCCCCTAGTGTTGATGTTAGTCGTTGTAAGCGCCCCCTAGTGTTGAATTTTGCAAACCCCTCACGAGAGACTTTTAAGACCGCCCACTCTGATTTGGGGGGGGCGGTCTTAAATGAGGGGTTCCACTGTATAAATAATGTTTAATATTGTTCCCAATGGGAAACTAAATAATACCTGTCCCTTTTGTATTGGCGGACATATATAATACTAATGCATTTTATAACCAAAATGCGGAGATCTTACAAGTACTTACAACTATCTCAAGAACGTTGGATTATGTTGATGGTGGCTCCCTCTGTATGCAGGACTATGAGTGCATGATTGCGTCTCTACAAGAACAAGTTGAGAGACAGTCGATGATGTCAAGTATGACATCGAGTATGATGCCTGGTGACTTCTACGATGAAGAAGATGAGACCTCTGGTATGTACCTACTATGTGCACTTATGGATACATCCGTGGCTCGTATTTACAAGTTGCTTCTTTCTATGTTAGTTTGCATTAATACTAGGAATCCAAAATACCACTATAAATAGCTACTAAATGCAAACAAATTGTGTTTCTTTCTTGATTTAAAATAGCATTTCTGGTGATATGTAAGTAAAATAAATAAATGAATATATCCGTTATGCAGTAAACAACATAAGAGTAGAGAATTTAAATAAGCAACATGAATGGTGCTTAATATTGGAAAGTAGACAGCTTATGATGCAGTTGTTCTGGAAGTAATACTCTGTCATGTGATATGACACCAAATATATATCTTTAATGCACTACTTATAGTCAAAAATAGCAGTTTTTATATTAAATTGTAAAGAACTATTTATTGTTTCTTGTGAACTATAAATATAATGTCTTTATGGATGTTTAGCCAAAGTTGTTTGCTGAAACTAGTCAGAAATTGGTGACTGATTCTGGTGTGAAGCAGGGAGCCTATTGTTGTGATGAGTTGTGGTTGTGTTGTGTCTACAGATGAGTGTACATGATGAGTTGTGGTTGTGTTGTGTCTACAGATGAGTGTAAACAATGTGTTGTGGTTGTGTTGTGTCTACAGATGAGTGTACACGATGTGTTGTGGTTGTGTTGTGTCTACAGATGAGTGTACACGATGTGTTGTGGTTGTGTTGTGTCTACAGATGAGTGTACACGATGTGTTGTGGTTGTGTTGTGTCCACAGATGAGTGTACATGATGTGTTGTGGTTGTGTTGTGTCTACAGATGAGTGTACACGATGTGTTGTGGTTGTGTTGTGTCCACAGATGAGTGTTCATGATGTGTTGTGGTTGTGTTGTGTCTACAGATGAGTGTACACGATGTGTTGTGGTTGTGTTGTGTCTACAGATGAGTGTACACGATGTGTTGTGGTTGTGTTGTGTCTACAAATGAGTGTACACGATGTGTTGTGGTTGTGTTGTGCCCACAGATGAGTGTACATGATGTGTTGTGGTTGTGTTGTGTCTACAGATGAGTGTACACGATGTGTTGTGGTTGTGTTGTGTCTACAGATGAGTGTACACGATGTGTTGTGGTTATGTTGTGTCTACAGATGAGTGTACATGGATGGAACGAGACTATCACGTTGCGGCCTGGGCCTTTCAGAAGTGGCGCTACCACCAGTTCACGTCACTTAGAGTGAGTTCACAACTACACAACCTCGTTCATCCTTGAGCAACAACTTTGGTATTTCAGCAGAAGAATGATACAAGATCTCAGTTTAAAGATACCAACATTTTTGTATGTTTAATGGAATTATGCAGAATTATTGTACCAGATTTACATCCGTGCATAATTTGAACCATTCAAATGGAACTCCTCTGTGGTGGGGGTAGAATTGGGAGGAATCTTTGTCTGTACAAACGACTTCCAGAGCAGTACACAGAGTTAAGTGAATTAAGGAATAACTTGCGCAAATACATCTTCAAATGCAAATGCCATTCCAAACACCTTTTCAAAATACCTCTTCAAAATACCTCTCTAAAGTACCTCTCTAAATTACCTCTCTACATAAATCTCCAAATAATCTTTCCAAATGCCCCATTTGTCTTCTACTAGACATTGGATGCAAATTTGTAACATTATTGGTAACTGCAGTGCTATTTTTCTCAAAAACAAATCATCATGTCGTGATCTCACACCTATCTGAGACCTAGGTGTTTGTAAGTGTTCAGTGTTCACTGACACTTACTGTCAGACTGTCGAGTAGTGTCCCTGCGATTTTGGTTTGTTTTTGCTTGGTTGCTTTGCTGTGCTTACATTTGTACTTGGTTCCATTCTGCTCTCTGGTCAGGATCTGTGTGTGCACATCCAGTGTACGAGGGAGATAAAGGTTGGTGAATGTAGCGCTGGTTTATTGCTCCTTCAAGTCCCTTCTAACTGTACAGCATATGTTAGGAGAGGGAGAGGAAGCTCCTTATATGTTAAACCACCTTATTCATACAAGGAGAGGAGCTCATGTTTTTGTATGAGAGCTCAAACTAAAATGTTTTGCACCATGTATGTGCAATGTGTGTATTAAGTATAGTCCATGTTTTATTTCGATTGACCATTTATGTTTATGAAACATGTGATCCAAACAAAAGGCAGCATCCACTGTGTGTGTCACATGAGCAACATGCATGCACACAGTCCATTCCAAAAATATGTGCATACACACACATGCACACATATGCACACCACGTGCACACACATGCATGCACATACACATACACATGCACAAACAAACAAACAAATACACACACAAACACACACACACACACACACACACACACACACACACACACACACACACACACACACACACACACACACACACACACACACACACACACACACACACACACACACACACACACACACACACACACACACACACACACACACACACACACACACACACACAACACACACACACACACACACACACACACACACACACACACACACACACAAACACACACACACACTGATGCAAGTATAAGCAGGCATTTATGTACACATCCACATGCACTGTGTTGGTTTTAGCATCAACATTTTATTGTTCAAGTTTTTATAACCCTGTTAATTAAAGTGTCACCATTTTAGGTGATTTGTTATCTGTAAATACCCCTCTTACTCAACATTTGAGTATGTCATTTTCTTTCTTGCACTTCCTGCATAGTATGATGTCAGTTGATTTAGTTGATTTTGTCGTTGTCTTCCACGAGTTTGTGTTTTGTGTCTTGCATGTTTTTGTATTTCACTGTCTCATGTGACTGTCTGATGCTTAAAGCTTGTCTTAGCTTTATCCGCTACTGTTACTCCAGTGAGACAACTCATCCTATATTAGCACAATCTGTTACAGCCTGTATCTTTCATGACCAAATATTTTGAACTCCAGAGTTGCTTAATTTACTATTTGTCTAAGAAAACAGCACATTGTATTGGTGGGTTTATCTATAAAAAATCTATTGCTATGCTTAGTTATAAAAATACAAATTTTTGTTGGGTTTAGCTCAGAAAAGAACATCCTATGTTGCTGGGTTTAGATCAGAAAACAACACCCTATGTTGTTGGGATTAGCTCAGAAAACAACATCCTTCATTTGTAGGTTTAAATAACAAAACAACATTATATGTTGCTGAATTTATCTAAGAAAACAACACCTTCTCTTGTTGGGTTTAGCTAAAAACCAACATCTTCAGTTTGTGGGTTTAAATAAAAAGCATCCATTGTTCTTGTGTTTAAATAAGAAAACAACACCCTCTGTTGTTGGGACAGAAGTGAGTGTGCTGCCCTCTCCTGTGTTAGACATGTGATCAGTGGTCAGTGCCATTGTTGCAGGATGACTTATGGGGCAACGCTGTCTTCTTGAAGGAAGCGAACGCCATCAGTGTGGAATTGAAGAAGAAGGTCAGTAGGTGGCAGTACTGTAGAACTTTTTGCATATTCTCATTCCATCTGTTTTAAGACAATTCAACAGCTGACTGGCTGATAGTTAATAATTAGATACCTGTGTTTCATAGTAATTTATATTTTATGTTTCTTGTCTGTCACATGTCACAGTCATACACATGCTGACCACTGCTGACTAAGCATGTCTGTCCCTTCAGGTACAGTTCCAGTTTGTCCTGCTCACCCATACACCCTACTCCCCTCTCCCCCCGGACCTGATGCCATTTGAGGATCGGGAAGATGGGCGCCCCTTCCCAAAGACCATCGTCGCGGTTGAGGTGGAGGACCTTAAGAACGGAGCTACACACTTCTGGAGTCTGGAGAAACTCAGGTAGGATTGTCACTGGGACCATGTGTCATTTGGAACATGTCACTGGGACAGCATGTCACTTGGTTCATGTGTCACTAAGGCCACTTATAGTGTGGACCACATGTAACAAGTACTGTGTCCTTAGGATAACATCATAGAAACCCAGCACACATCATTGAGACCCCAACATACATTATAGAGATCCCAGGGCACTTCATAGACACCCCAATGCACATAGAGATCCCTGCACAAATAGTGATGACCAGGCACACAGTGAACACCCCAACATATCAGAGTCTAAACACACATTGTGCATACTCAAACACACATTGAATGCATCAAAGAGACCAAAACTCATACTATATTCTCCTAAATTAATACACATCACAGAAACCCTAACACACATCAAGCAGACCACATCAAGATACTGTTTACGCAATTTAGATATAATTACTTATAAACTAGAGAACAATGTAAGATGACACCCTATACAAAGAACACAGCACACACTGTCTGTCAGTGTGTGGACACAACTACTGTAGTTAGACTACAGGGGAGTGATTACTGTAGTTAGACTATGGGGGAGTGACTACTGTAGTTAGACTATAGAGGAGTGACTACTGTGGTTAGACTACGGGGGAGTGACTACTGTAGTTAGACTACGGGGGAGTCACTGCTGTAGTTAGACTACGGGGGAGTGACTGCTGTAGTTAGACTACGGGGGAGTGACTACTGTAGTTAGACTACGGGGGAGTGACTGCTGTAGTTAGACTATGGAGGAGTGACTACTGTAGTTAGACTATGGAGGAGTGACTGCTGTAGTTAGACTACGGAGGAGTGACTACTGTAGTTAGACTACGGGGGAGTGACTGCTGTAGTTAGACTACGGGTGAGTGACTACTGTAGTTAGACTATAGAGGAGTGACTACTGTAGTTAGACTATAGAGGAGTGACTACTGTGGTTAGACTACGGGGGAGTGACTACTGTAGTTAGACTACGGGGGAGTGACTGCTGTAGTTAGACTACGGGGGAGTGACTCTGTAGTTAGACTACGGAGGAGTGACTACTGTAGTTAGACTACGGGGGAGTGACTACTGTAGTTAGACTACGGGGGAGTGACTACTGTAGTTAGACTACGGGGGAGTGACTACTGTAGTGAGACTACGGGGGAGTGACTACTGTAGTTAGACTACGGGGGAGTGACTACTGTAGTTAGACTACGGGGGAGTGACTACTGTAGTTAGACTACGGAGGAGTGACTACTGTAGTTAGACTAGGGAGGAGTGACTACTGTAGTTAGACTACGGGGGAGTGACTACTGTAGTTAGACTACGGGGGAGTGACTACTGTAGTTAGACTACGGAGGGAGTGACTACTGTAGTTAGACTAGGGAGGAGTGACTACTGTAGTTAGACTACGGGGGAGTGACTACTGTAGTTAGACTAGGGGGAGTGACTACTGTAGTTAGACTACGGGGGAGTGACTTCTGTAGTTAGACTAGGGAGGAGTGACTACTGTAGTGAGACTACAGGGGAGTGACTACTGTAGTTAGACTAGGGAGGAGTTGAAATGACCCGTAGTTAGACTACGGGGGAGTGACTACTGTAGTTAGACTACGGGGGAGTGACTACTGTAGTGAGACTACAGGGGAGTGACTACTGTAGTTAGACTACGGGGGAGTGACTACTGTAGTTAGACTACAGGGGAGTGACTACTGTAGTTAGACTAGGGAGGAGTGACTACTGTAGTTAGACTACGGGGGAGTGACTACTGTAGTTAGACTACGGGGGAGTGACTACTGTAGTTAGACTACGGGGGAGTGACTACTGTAGTTAGACTACGGGGGAGTGACTACTGTAGTTAGACTAGGGAGGAGTGACTACTGTAGTTAGACTACGGGGGAGTGACTACTGTAGTGAGACTACAGGGGAGTGACTACTGTAGTTAGACTACGGGGGAGTGACTACTGTAGTTAGACTACGGGGGAGTGACTACTGTAGTTAGACTATGGAGGAGTGACTACTGTAGTTAGACTATGGAGGAGTGACTACTGTAGTTAGACCACGGAGGAGTGACTTCTGTAGTTAGACTAGGAGGAGTGACTACTGTAGTTAGACTACGGGGGAGTGACTACTGTAGTAGACTACGGGGAGTGACTACTGTAGTTAGACTAGGAGGAGTGACTACTGTAGTTAGACTACGGGGGAGTGACTACTGTAGTGAGACTACAGGGGAGTGACTACTGTAGTTAGACTACGGGGAGTGACTACTGTAGTTAGACTACGGGGAGTGACTACTGTAGTGAGACTACAGGGGAGTGACTGCTGTAGTTAGACTACGGGGGAGTGACTGCTGTAGTTAGACTATGGGGGAGTGACTGCTGTAGTTAGACTACGGGGGAGTGACTACTGTAGTTAGACTACGGGGGAGTGACTACTGTAGTTAGACTACGGGGGAGTGACT
Source organism: Ridgeia piscesae (assembly GCA_025642075.2). Taxonomy (NCBI): domain Eukaryota; kingdom Metazoa; phylum Annelida; class Polychaeta; order Sabellida; family Siboglinidae; genus Ridgeia; species Ridgeia piscesae. The sequence goes on from JAODUO010000156.1 coordinate 471,772, forward strand.
ACTGTAGTTAGACTACGGGGAGTGACTACTGTAGTTAGACTACGGGGGAGTGACTACTGTAGTTAGACTACGGGGGAGTGACTACTGTAGTTAGACTACGGGGGAGTGACTACTGTAGTGAGACTACAGGGGAGTGACTGCTGTAGTTAGACTACGGGGGAGTGACTACTGTAGTTAGACTACGGGGGAGTGACTACTGTAGTGAGACTACGGGGGAGTGACTACTGTAGTTAGACTACGGGGGAGTGACTACTGTAGTGAGACTACAGGGGAGTGACTGCTGTAGTTAGACTACGGGGGAGTGACTACTGTAGTTAGACTACGGGGGAGTGACTACTGTAGTTAGACTACAGGGGAGTGACTACTGTAGTTAGACTACGGGGGAGTGACTACGTAGGGTGACTGTAGTTAGACTACGGGGGAGTGACTACTGTAGTTAGACTACGGGGGAGTGACTACTGTAGTTAGACTACGGGGGAGTGACTACTGTAGTTAGACTACGGGGGAGTGACTACTGTAGTTAGACTACGGGGGAGTGACTACTGTAGTTAGACTACGGGGGAGTGACTACTGTAGTTAGACTACGGGGGAGTGACTACTGTAGGTAGGGCTACAGGGGGAGTGACTACTGTAGTTAGACTACGGGGGAGTGACTACTGTAGTTAGACTACGGGGGAGTGACTACTGTAGTTAGACTACGGGGGAGTGACTACTGTAGTTAGACTACGGGGGAGTGACTACTGTAGTTAGACTACGGGGGAGTGACTACTGTAGTTAGACTACGGGGAGTGACTACTGTAGTTAGACTACGGGGGAGTGACTACTGTAGTTAGACTACGGGGGAGTGACTGCTGTAGTTAGACTACGGGGGAGTGACTACTGTAGTTAGACTACGGGGGAGTGACTACTGTAGTTAGACTACGGGGGAGTGACTACTGTAGTTAGACTACGGGGGAGTGACTACTGTAGTTAGACTACGGGGGAGTGACTACTGTAGTTAGACTACGGGGGAGTGACTACTGTAGTTAGACTACGGGGGAGTGACTACTGTAGTTAGACTACGGGGGAGTGACTACTGTAGTTAGACTACGGGGAGTGACTACTGTAGTTAGACTAGGGGAGTGACTACTGTAGTTAGACTACGGGGGAGTGACTACTGTAGTTAGACTACGGGGGAGTGACTACTGTAGTTAGACTACGGGGGAGTGACTACTGTAGTTAGACTACGGGGGAGTGACTACTGTAGTTAGACTACGGGGAGTGACTCTGTAGTTAGACTACGGGGGAGTGACTACTGTAGTTAGACTACGGGGGAGTGACTACTGTAGTTAGACTACGGGGGAGTGACTACTGTAGTTAGACTACGGGGAGTGATAGAGTACAGGAGTGACTACTGTAGTTAGACTACGGGGGAGTGACTACTGTAGTTAGACTACGGGGAGTGACTACTGTAGTTAGACTACGGGGAGTGACTACTGTAGTGAGACTACGGGGGAGTGACTACTGTAGTTAGACTACGGGGGAGTGACTACTGTAGTTAGACTAGGGGAGTGACTACTGTAGTTAGACTAGGGGAGTGACTACTGTAGTTAGACTACGGGGGAGTGACTACTGTAGTTAGACTACGGGGGAGTGACTACTGTAGTTAGACTACGGGGAGTGACTACTGTAGTTAGACTACAGGGGAGTGACTACTGTAGTTAGACTACGGGGGAGTGACTACTGTAGTTAGACTACGGGGGAGTGACTACTGTAGTTAGACTACGGGGGAGTGACTACTGTAGTTAGACTACGGAGGAGTGACTACTGTAGTTAGACTACGGGGGAGTGACTACTGTAGTTAGACTAGGGGAGTGACTACTGTAGTTAGACTACGGAGGAGTGACTACTGTAGTTAGACTACGGGGAGTGACTACTGTAGTTAGACTACGGGGAGTGACTACTGTAGTTAGACTATGGGGAGTGACTACTGTAGTTAGACTACGGGGAGTGACTACTGTAGTTAGACTACGGAGGAGTGACTACTGTAGTTAGACTACGGAGGAGTGACTACTGTAGTTAGACTACGGAGGAGTGACTACTGTAGTTAGACTACGGAGGAGTGACTACTGTAGTTAGACTACGGAGGAGTGACTACTGTAGTTAGACTACAGGGGAGTGACTACTGTAGTTAGACTACAGGGGAGTGACTACTGTAGTTAGACTACGGGGGAGTGACTACTGTAGTTAGACTACGGGGGAGTGACTACTGTAGTTAGACTACGGGGGAGTGACTACTGTAGTTAGACTACGGGGGAGTGACTACTGTAGTTAGACTATGGAGGAGTGACTACTGTAGTTAGACTATGGAGGAGTGACTACTGTAGTTAGACTATGGAGGAGTGACTACTGTAGTTAGACTATGGAGGAGTGACTACTGTAGTTAGACTATGGAGGAGTGACTACTGTAGTTAGACTATGGAGGAGTGACTACTGTAGTTAGACTATGGAGGAGTGACTACTGTAGTTAGACTATGGAGGAGTGACTACTGTAGTTAGACTACGGAGGAGTGACTACTGTAGTTAGACTATGGAGGAGTGACTACTGTAGTTAGACTATGGAGGAGTGACTACTGTAGTTAGACTACGGAGGAGTGACTACTGTAGTTAGACTACAGGGGAGTGACTACTGTAGTTAGACTACGGGGGAGTGACTACTGTAGTTAGACTACGGGGGAGTGACTACTGTAGTTAGACTACAGGGGAGTGACTACTGTAGTTAGACTACAGGGGAGTGACTACTGTAGTTAGACTACAGGGGAGTGACTACTGTAGTTAGACTACAGGGGAGTGACTACTGTAGTTAGACTACAGGGGAGTGACTACTGTAGTTAGACTACGGAGGAGTGACTAATGTAGTTAGACTATGGAGGAGTGACTACTGTAGTTAGACTATGGAGGAGTGACTACTGTAGTTAGACTATGGAGGAGTGACTAATGTAGTTAGACTATGGAGGAGTGACTACTGTAGTTAGACTATGGAGGAGTGACTACTGTAGTTAGACTATGGAGGAGTGACTAATGTAGTTAGACTATGGAGGAGTGACTAATGTAGTTAGACTATGGAGGAGTGACTACTGTAGTTAGACTATGGAGGAGTGACTAATGTAGTTAGACTATGGAGGAGTGACTACTGTAGTTAGACTATGGAGGAGTGACTACTGTAGTTAGACTATGGAGGAGTGACTAATGTAGTTAGACTATGGAGGAGTGACTACTGTAGTTAGACTATGGAGGAGTGACTACTGTAGTTAGACTATGGAGGAGTGACTACTGTAGTTAGACTATGGAGGAGTGACTACTGTAGTTAGACTATGGAGGAGTGACTGCTGTAGTTAGACTATGGAGGAGTGACTACTGTAGTTAGACTATGGAGGAGTGACTACTGTAGTTAGACTATGGAGGAGTGACTACTGTAGTTAGACTATGGAGGAGTGACTACTGTAGTTAGACTATGGAGGAGTGACTACTGTAGTTAGACTATGGAGGAGTGACTACTGTAGTTAGACTATGGAGGAGTGACTACTGTAGTTAGACTATGGAGGAGTGACTACTGTAGTTAGACTATGGAGGAGTGACTAATGTAGTTAGACTATGGAGGAGTGACTACTGTAGTTAGACTATGGAGGAGTGACTACTGTAGTTAGACTATGGAGGAGTGACTACTGTAGTTAGACTATGGAGGAGTGACTACTGTAGTTAGACTACGGAGGAGTGACTACTGTAGTTAGACTATGGAGGAGTGACTACTGTAGTTAGACTATGGAGGAGTGACTACTGTAGTTAGACTATGGAGGAGTGACTAATGTAGTTAGACTATGGAGGAGTGACTACTGTAGTTAGACTATGGAGGAGTGACTACTGTAGTTAGACTATGGAGGAGTGACTACTGTAGTTAGACTATGGAGGAGTGACTACTGTAGTTAGACTATGGAGGAGTGACTAATGTAGTTAGACTATGGAGGAGTGACTACTGTAGTTAGACTATGGAGGAGTGACTACTGTAGTTAGACTATGGAGGAGTGACTAATGTAGTTAGACTATGGAGGAGTGACTACTGTAGTTAGACTATGGAGGAGTGACTACTGTAGTTAGACTATGGAGGAGTGACTACTGTAGTTAGACTATGGAGGAGTGACTACTGTAGTTAGACTATGGAGGAGTGACTACTGTAGTTAGACTATGGAGGAGTGACTACTGTAGTTAGACTATGGAGGAGTGACTACTGTAGTTAGACTATGGAGGAGTGACTACTGTAGTTAGACTATGGAGGAGTGACTACTGTAGTTAGACTATGGAGGAGTGACTACTGTAGTTAGACTATGGAGGAGTGACTACTGTAGTTAGACTATGGAGGAGTGACTACTGTAGTTAGACTATGGAGGAGTGACTAATGTAGTTAGACTATGGAGGAGTGACTACTGTAGTTAGACTATGGAGGAGTGACTACTGTAGTTAGACTATGGAGGAGTGACTACTGAAGTTAGACTATGGAGGAGTGACTACTGTAGTTAGACTATGGAGGAGTGACTAATGTAGTTAGACTATGGAGGAGTGACTACTGTAGTTAGACTATGGAGGAGTGACTACTGTAGTTAGACTATGGAGGAGTGACTAATGTAGTTAGACTATGGAGGAGTGACTACTGTAGTTAGACTATGGAGGAGTGACTACTGTAGTTAGACTATGGAGGAGTGACTACTGTAGTTAGACTATGGAGGAGTGACTACTGTAGTTAGACTATGGAGGAGTGACTACTGTAGTTAGACTATGGAGGAGTGACTACTGTAGTTAGACTATGGAGGAGTGACTAATGTAGTTAGACTATGGAGGAGTGACTACTGTAGTTAGACTATGGAGGAGTGACTACTGTAGTTAGACTATGGAGGAGTGACTACTGTAGTTAGACTATGGAGGAGTGACTACTGTAGTTAGACTATGGAGGAGTGACTACTGTAGTTAGACTATGGAGGAGTGACTACTGTAGTTAGACTATGGAGGAGTGACTACTGTAGTTAGACTATGGAGGAGTGACTACTGTAGTTAGACTATGGAGGAGTGACTACTGTAGTTAGACTATGGAGGAGTGACTACTGTAGTTAGACTATGGAGGAGCGACAGAGGCATGTGTTTGGAAGCATGTGTGTGTTGAGTTTCCTGTGTTACCACTGGGTCTGTATGTGTGCATCACGTGTTGTTCTCTAGTTAGTTCCGTGTGTGTACATACATCAGCCATTGTCCTCCCACTGATGATGACTCGTCCAGCTCACAGGACTGACCACCACAACATGTGGACATCATGTTTATGTCAGAATGACAACATTTATTGTTTAACATTCTGATATCAACATTGCATTCATCACATTTTCTGTCATAATATTTTGTTATCTTTCATCAAGGCTTCAGCTCTTCCTTAACTTCCTCATTTGTTAGATAGTAGTTTTCGCCATCAGCCACATTGACCTCATGAGGTAGACCTGTGACGTCATTGTAACAATGATCTCAGTTTACTTTGTTACCCATTCAGGTGCTGCCCAACATTCCCCACACAACCCTGATTGTTACACTTGAGTGACATCTCTGTCCTAAATATATACGTTCTTGTCACCCAAGTCTCTTGTCAGGTGTTCTATGTCAAATTGCTGCCATGTCTCATCAACTGCTACAGCTGTCAACAGTTTGCCAGTGTCTGGTCATAAAACCACTAATCTCAGGTGTCATCACAAACTCAGCTGCCCACATTCTACCTGCTGCTCTTATTGGTTTACCCATCCCTGCAAACTTCAGCTGTCCACTGTCCCTAGAAGTGTCCCCCATGCCCTGTATCCCTGCTAATCTCAGCTGTCCCATGTCCCTACAAGTGTCCCCTGGGTCCTGTGTCCCTCATAATCTCAGATGTCCCTAGACATGTACCTACTGACCTGTGTCCCTGGTAAGTTTAGTTGTCCACTGCCCCTAGAAGTGTCCCTCCTGTGTCCCTGCTAATGTTGGTTGCCTCGTGTCCCTTACAGAGGTCGGGTGGACATGATGCGAGGCGACTGCTCTGATGACCTCTCTCCACAAACGCCAGAGCAGATGGATGATTTCTTTAACTGTCTCTCCGTCGCCCCCAACTACTTTAACTTTTGTAACCTTGTCCCATCCAGGTGTGTAGCATGAGTGGTGTTGTCTCTCTCCCTGCGGTGCAGTGTGTTGTCTGCCTGGTGTTTGTCATGCTGTTGCTGTTGTCTGCTTTGGTTTGGTGGACATGTGCCAAATCTGCTACCTCAGGTTTTGTCATATTAGATGAGTGACACATCTTGGTTTGTTAAATTGTCTCTCATGTGAGATTTTTGTTTTGGACAAGTGTCAAGTATGGCGTACATTTATTTCGTTACTTTACTTAAGTAGAAAAGTTTACTTTTCTTGAGTAACAAAGTACATTTGTTTGGAAGTACTTTTACATGTAATGAAGTACAAATGTGTGTACTTTTTCTAAATGTAATGAAGTACTCAAATGTCTTTGTTAAATTTGCGAAGCTCCTAAAAACGTTTTGCAAATGATCTGTGTCCGATGCACGTGCAACACTGTTTGCCATCAGCATAGATTTATTTACAAATGTCAGAGGGAACAACATATAGAAATAAGAGATAAGCAGAGACAGACTTGTTAAATCTCCCAGACTAGCCAGATTTCTTTTGTTACTTGATGAAGCCAGTGAGATCATTGCAACCTGGGGTCTCCCACTGAACCTGAACTAGCTGTGCCTGCTGCCCTGGCTGGACCGCTCAGACAACAATGGCCAAGGGTTAATTAAATCCTTGCTCTGACCAGACAAGAACAAGCAGCTGCCTTACTATCTTCTTGTGTCTTGCCTGTTGTTGACACAGTTTGTTAACTTTAGATGATTCTTGTGAATGGCACAGGCTAGATGTATATCGAGGGTTCCCCATTATCGCCCACCGCAAGCCTGCCGATCTTTGTAATCTGTATCTATCTGTAATATAGACCAGTGTGTGTGATTTAGAGTTACAATAAAGTCTTTTAAAATAAATGTTGCAATTACACATGAAGGCATAATTATTATGAAAGGAATGTTGTAACCACATACAGTCGCGCCTCGTTATAACGCGGTAGTTGGGGTCCACGAAATGGAACCGTGTTGTAAACGAGGCGCGTTATAGATTATATTCCACCAGGGGCGCCACCACCCACAAAACGCCACAACAGCAACCAAAGCCAATGTGCTGGTTGCACGGTGTATGCGTGATTTATAAAACTAACGGACATTGAAACCAACGTAAATGTGTATTACGTTAAAGTAATATACACTGTCGAATGTTGAACTGAGTACATCTTGCGAATGAAATAAATTCAGAGCCAACGCGCCTCGTCTGGCGATGCGAACTGAGGCGGAGCGATAACACAGTACTGCTGTCGCGATCTAAAATAACCTTGAACTCAGCAGCCGAAACGCACAAATGAATTGACATGTTGCCGAAGTCAGTCAAATATTAATACTTATACTAGTTGCGCTCACTATTGGCTTAATTTCATCTTTTAATCAATCCCAAAATATAAATTTAGATCGCACATTTACCGTGCCGATTTATAATGCAATTCACGGTGGTTCGAGGCTACCACGGTTCACACGCAGTTGACGAATTCGTATATTTGCGCACAAGTAAATGTTTTTTCGTATACGTAGTGAAGAAAACATAACATTAGCCTGCCATTTCAGTACCATTATTATTTTTCGTCACCGCCCGATTCGTAAGCAATTTAATTGCCATTTACAAGCCGGCGAAGGCGCCCGTTCGCGGAAGCCACAGCGAACGGGCGCCTTCGCCGGCGAAGCCACAGCGAACTGGCAGGAGACAAACGCGATTGATATCGGGGCTAACAAACAGGACTTTGTACCAAATTTACTGTGCCTAAAGTTAATTAAATGCAATCAAAGGAATTGGTAACGTTTTAAACAAACACTTAAGGAAATTACCACACAAACCAAGCGCTGGTTACACAATAGATCGGTTTCCGTTTGAAAAACGATTGGATTGGTGCCGCGAAGCCGACGGCAGAGCAGAAGCCAGGGGCACAACAAACAACGAACACAGCAACGCAGTTGTACTTCTGTGTTAAATTTCTTAATATCATTAAATTGTTTCTAGATACACCTGTACAAGACAAACATGAGGATTTCATAAACATAAGTGACAGTTAATTACAGCGTTATTGTTAGCTGTAGCGCCCATTTCCCCCTGGCGGCAGAAATTCGGGGTCCACGACCGACCGCGTTATAGCCGAATCGCGTTATAGCGAGTCGCGTTATAGCGAGTCGCGTTATAGCGAGTCGCGTTATAGCGAGTCGCGTTATAGCGAGTCGCGTTATAGCGAGTCGCGTTATAGCGAGGCGCGACTGTATATAGACCTCCTTCGTCAAGTATCACAAATGACAAAATTCTTCACAAATCCAAGATGATAACAATTTTAAGAACCCTATAATAACGTGTATATCTTCTTCAACTTATGAATACGATGGCTGTTGTAGCCCTGTTAGTAATCAAATATGATGTAGGCTATTTACAGCATGCAGGCCTATGCAATGCTGTTTGCACTGTAATACTTATATTTCACACTGTTAAAAACATATATTTGTTATGCAGAGAACAAAATATTATTAAACCAATTATATCTGCTTGGTATATACGCTAAATGATATATTGTGAATATTTTGTTTTATTCACAACTGTTGGCTGCATCGGCCATTTTAGATAATTAGAGGGGAAAAGTACTTTTGTGTTTACTTCAAGTACAAGTTTTTACTTTTAACTTGTACTTCAAGTAAATTTTTCTAGAAGTACATTTACTTTTACTTGAGTAGCTTTTTCTTTAGTTACTTTTACTTTTACTCAAGTACAAAATAAATGTACTTGTTACAGCTCTGCTGTCTGCTGACATTACCTTGTTGGATATGTGAAAGTATGCACTGATGTGATTGACCTTAATGGACATTTGACAAATGTACTGCCATCTTGCATTGTTTTGTTGGATGTATGACATGTATAATGCTATTTGACTTTCTCTTGTTGGGCATTGTCAAGTTTTCTGTCGCCTGGTTGTGCCTTGCTGTGTAACATGCATCTGCTGTAAAATTGTCACACATTGTATTTGCTTAATATTGTTCTTATTCAGTTGGACCTAATGGTCTCATTTTGTTTTGATTTTGTTTCTTTAGATGTTAGTCTTATTACCAGTTAGTGACAATAAGAATATCTGGTTTCCCTCTCTTAGTGACTCTGCAAGATATAAGAAATGTCAAGATATATTAGTATAACTAATACTAGTGTCGTAGGTTAACTAACAACAGTTCTTTTATTTCAGTTAGAAATGTGTGGTTACTTAAAAGAACATCTGACATGCTGGAAATCACTTATTCTCTTCCGCTGTGCAAATTTATATCTTGCAGAATTCAGCCGTTATCAGGGACACCTCTTGTATTCTTCCGTTATCAGGGACACCTCTTGTATTCTTCCGTTATCAGGGACACCTCTTGTATTCTTCCGTTATCAGGAACCTTGTATTCTTCCATTATCAGAGACACCTCTTGTATTCTTCCGTTATCAGGAACCTTGTATTCTTCCGTCATCAGGGACACCTCTTGTATTCTTCTGTTATCAGGGACACCTCTTGTATTCTTCTGTTATCAGAGACACCTCTTGTATTCTTCCGTTATCAGAGACACCTCTTGTATTCTTCCGTTATCAGAGACACCTCTTATATTCTTCCGTTATCAGGAACCTTGTATTCTTCCATTATCAGAGACACCTCTTGTATTCTTCCGTTATCAGGAACCTTGTATTCTTCCGTTATCAGGGACACCTCTTGTATTCTTCTGTTATCAGGGACACCTCTTGTATTCTTCTGTTATCAGGGACACCTCTTGTATTCTTCTGTTATCAGGGACACCTCTTGTATTCTTCTGTTATCAGGGACACGTCTTGTGTTCTTCCGTTATCAGGGACACCTCTTGTATTCTTCTGTTATCAGGGACACGTCTTGTATTCTTCCGTTATCAGGGACACCTCTTGTATTCTTCTGTTATCAGGTTTTTTTATCAGGGACACCTCTTGTATTCTTCTGTTATCAGGGACACCTCTTGTATTCTTCTGTTATCAGGGACACCTCTTGTATTCTTCCGTCATCAGGGACACCTCTTGTATTCTTCCGTTATCAGGGACACCTCTTGTATTCTTCCGTTATCAGGGACACATCTTGTATTCTTCCGTTATCAGGGACACCTCTTGTATTCTTCCGTTATCAGGGACACCTCTTGTATTCTTCCGTTATCAGGGACACCTCTTGTATTCTTCTGTTATCAGGGACACCTCTTGTATTCTTCTGTTATCAGGGACACCTCTTGTATTCTTCCGTTATCAGGGACACCTCTTGTATTCTTCCGTTATCAGGGACACCTTGTATTCTTCCGTTATCAGGGACACCTCTTGTATTCTTCCGTTATCAGGGACACCTCTTGTATTCTTCCGTTATCAGGGACACCTCTTGTATTCTTCCGTTATCAGGGACACGTCTTGTATTCTTCCGTTATCAGGGACACCTCTTGTATTCTTCCCTGTTATCAGGGACACCTCTTGTATTCTTCTGTTATCAGGGACACGTCTTGTATTCTTCTGTTATCAGGGACACCTCTTGTATTCTTCCGTTATCAGGGACACCTCTTGTATTCTTCCGTTATCAGGGACACCTTGTATTCTTCCGTTATCAGGGACACCTCTTGTATTCTTCCGTTATCAGGGACACCTCTTGTATTCTTCCGTCATCAGGGACACCTCTTGTATTCTTCTGTTATCAGGGACACCTCTTGTATTCTTCTGTTATCAGGGACACCTCTTGTATTCTTCCGTTATCAGAGACACCTCTTGTATTCTTCCGTTATCAGGGACACCTCTTGTATTCTTCCGTTATCAGGGACACCTCTTGTATTCTTCCGTTATCAGGGACACCTCTTGTATTCTTCCGTTATCAGGGACACCTCTTGTATTCTTCCGTTATCAGGGACACCTCTTGTATTCTTCCGTTATCAGGGACACCTCTTGTATTCTTCCGTCATCAGGGACACCTCTTGTATTCTTCCGTTATCAGAGACACCTCTTGTATTCTTCCGTTATCAGGGACACCTCTTGTATTCTTCTGTTATCAGGGACACCTCTTGTATTCTTCTGTTATCAGGGACACCTCTTGTATTCTTCTGTTATCAGGGACACCTCTTGTATTCTTCCGTTATCAGGGACCCCGTCTTGTATTCTTCCGTCATCAGGGACACCTCTTGTATTCTTCGTTATCAGGACACCTCTTGTATTTTTCCCTGTTATCAGGGACACCTCTTGTATTTTTCCCTGTTATCAGGGACACGTCTTGTATTCTTCCGTTATCAGGGACCCCGTCTTGTATTCTTCCGTTATCAGGGACACCTCTTGTATTCTTCCGTTATCAGGGACACCTCTTGTATTCTTCCGTTATCAGGGACACGTCTTGTATTCTTCCGTTATCAGAGACACCTCTTGTATTCTTCCGTTATCAGAGACACCTCTTGTATTCTTCCGTTATCAGGGACACCTCTTGTATTCTTCCGTTATCAGAGACACCTCTTGTATTCTTCCGTTATCAGGAACCTTGTATTCTTCCGTTATCAGGGACACCTCTTGTATTCTTCCGTTATCAGAGACACCTCTTGTATTCTTCCGTTATCAGAGACACCTCTTGTATTCTTCCGTTATCAGAGACACCTCTTGTATTCTTCCGTTATCAGGGACACCTCTTGTATTCTTCCGTCATCAGGGACACCTCTTGTATTCTTCCGTCATCAGGGACACCTCTTGTATTCTTCTGTTATCAGGGACACCTCTTGTATTCTTCCGTTATCAGAGACACCTCTTGTATTCTTCCGTTATCAGGGACACCTCTTGTATTCTTCCGTTATCAGGACACCTCTTGTATTCTTCCGTTATCAGAGACACCTCTTGTATTCTTCCGTTATCAGAGACACCTCTTGTATTCTTCCGTTATCAGAGACACCTCTTGTATTCTTCCGTTATCAGAGACACCTCTTGTATTCTTCCGTTATCAGGGACACCTCTTGTATTCTTCCGTTATCAGAGACACCTCTTGTATTCTTCCGTTATCAGAGACACCTCTTGTATTCTTCCGTTATCAGGAACCTTGTATTCTTCCGTTATCAGGGACACCTCTTGTATTCTTCCGTTATCAGAGACACCTCTTGTATTCTTCCGTTATCAGAGACACCTCTTGTATTCTTCCGTTATCAGAGACACCTCTTGTATTCTTCCGTTATCAGGGACACCTCTTGTATTCTTCCGTCATCAGGGACACCTCTTGTATTCTTCCGTCATCAGGGACACCTCTTGTATTCTTCTGTTATCAGGGACACCTCTTGTATTCTTCCGTTATCAGAGACACCTCTTGTATTCTTCTGTTATCAGGGACACCTCTTGTATTCTTCCGTTATCAGAGACACCTCTTGTATTCTTCCGTTATCAGAGACACCTCTTGTATTCTTCCGTTATCAGAGACACCTCTTGTATTCTTCCGTTATCAGGGACACCACTTGTATTTCTTCCAGTTTTGTAAATGCTTCATTGTCAACCAGTAGGTTAGTTTGTAGGCTTGATGTTTTTATGCTTCCAGTTGCAAAACCCAACCATTTGTTTATGCCATTAGAATTGGTGATTGACATCCTTACAGTTTACTGCACTTTGTGAGCTAGAAGAGAATATATATTGACACCTTCAAATATTGTCTGTTGCATATGGTACCAAAATTGAATCTGAGTACTGTCATTAAATGGATTTGAATATTATATTTTATGTAATTTGAATAGTTTATTTCACAAATAACAGTCGCACAAGATAATTGTCTTGGAAATGGTATCAGAAGTTGCATTGTCTGGCAAATGATGTCAGAACTGTGATTCGAATACATTGCATTTGGCAAATGGATTTGTGTATTACATGTATCACTGAAAAATGGTTTCTGAAGTGGGATTTTGGTACATGATGCCAGTGTTGTATTCCATTATTGTCTTTTGGAAATGGTGTTAAAATGACCACATAATAAATACATTACACACACCATGTAATTACCAGATATTCCTAATGGTAGTATAATTTTGCAGACAACGACTGGAACTGATGCGGGAGATGTATCTGAATGAAGCGGAGATGTCGCCAACATCTCCAGAACCAGACCACTGCATGACGACTGGTGGAGATCCATTCTATGACCGGTTCCCTTGGTTCAGGCTGGTGGGCAGGTGAGACAGCTGTGGACAAGTATTGTAATAGATGAAGGGCTTATACTGGTCTTCTCTAGCGTTAGTGAGTACACTATAGATTTCTCAATTCTGGTGTTACTGGCATTTCGTGCACAACATGGAATGGCGCCAATTTGTGTTTCCCCATATTTCAGAACAATAACTAATGCATGGTAATAACAATGAGCTGTTAAAGCGTAGGATGTAGACATATCTTCATGGAATCCACAATGACTAGTTAAGGTGCTAGTTAGTTAATAATGTTATTTTGGGGCATTCCATGTGAAATCAATCAAACACAGGGTGAAATTTACATGACCGTTTTCGATTTTGGTGAAATTTGGTGTGTTGGTTTATGATCATGAGTCTATGCGTCCAACCAACTCCTGACGTATTCAATTGTGCACGATAAAACTTCTACAGATTCTTGCCATATACGTATCAACATTAAAAAATATGTGAAATGACACTGGTAAAGTGTTGGCAATATTTTCTTTACTTTCAAAGACGTTGTCATCTTTATGGATTATTGACTCATGTGAAGAAACTTGAATACAGTGTATTAAAAGATCTGTTTTTACATATTTATTGATAAAATGAATAGTTAAAAATGTGGATGTTTACAAATAATGACATAATAATCATGATAATAATATTATTTAAATGGTTGTTTAGGAACAAAACCAAAGAAAACATGTTGATAGTTGTCAACAAATGGATTCTACTTCTGACACCATATAATGAATAATGAATTGTTTCAGGGCATTTGTCTACCTGAGCAATCTCTTCTACCCGGTTGGCCTCGTGCACAGGGCGGCTATAGTTGGAGAGCGAGGAGATGTGAAAGGGTACATGAGGATAGCAGTGCAGGAAGTCAATGGTCAGTTTCTATCAGTACATCTTGTCACTACCAGGGTAGATTAACAATCAACTGTCACATTATATTAGCTACGCAGTAACATTATATTTAGTAAATAAATACTTTCTATTGCTTAAGACAAGTGCCTAAACATTTCCTCAGTATTTGTGATGAAGACTACAATGTTTTATGAAGTTGTTTCAACTTAAAGAATTTCAATCTGTATCCAATATTTGTATTTAGCCTAGATGAATTAACTAGGAAACTAAGATAAATATAATGGCTTTATGCAACTGATGTGTCATTTACATAAGTAGGATGGATTGTTGTATGCAGAGAATGACGAGGTGCCAACTGGTATCAAGCAGTCAGGAACAGCCAAAGTGGTCTTCAACGATGACGATTACTTCAGAAAGGTAGGGTGTGGGTCTGTGATATCTTTGTGGATGGCTATTTCACTGTCAGTTTGTTCAGGGTTTGTTTGTGCAGTGTGAAGAGCCTGGGAGCTTGTATTGTAAGTAACATGGGAGCAGTGGTTTAGTGAGAGACTTCTGTTTTTCTGCGCAAATCAGGAACCAAACTTGTTTTATGTACTGTGAATGATGACATGTTGTTTCTTTTCCACCAGCTTACGACAACTTATGCCAAGTCTTAACTTTCATTAACTTATAACAACTTTGCTTCAGTGTTTCTTCCACCAATAGGTCTAATTCAGGAAAGTCACATGTACGTGCTTCTTTTCAGATTCTCTTAGTGTGAGATGATCATTTTTCATCAGAGTTTTTAATTTCTCTAACTTCATTATTCTGATATTTTCATTATTGGTCATTCTTAATGCAGCTTTTTTACATGTCCAGATTTCCATGTTATGTCCAGTTGTCCATATTATCATAATTATTAAAAACAAGCCTTTCTAAAGTATCTTTCCTTCGAGAACAGTCTTAGACGATAGACATACATTATAAAACATACGCGCGTGAGTGCGTGCGTGCGTGTGCGTGCGTGCGTGCGTGCATGCGTGTGTGTGTGTTGGTTTTACAGATCGTGTAGTGCCTGTGGGTGTGTGTGTGTGAAATGGCATGTGTTGGTCTTACAGTGTGTGTGTGTGTGTGTGTGTGTGTGTGTGTGTGTGTGTGTGTGTGTGTGTGTGTGTGTGTGTGTGTATGTGTTTTGTGTGTGTGTGTGTGTGTGTGAGTGTGGTAGTGTGTGTGTGTGTGTGTGTGTTGTGTGTGTGTGTGTGTGTGTGTGTGTGTGTGTGTGTGTGTGTGTGTGTGTGTGTGTGTGTGTGTGTGTGTGTGTGTGTGTGTGTTGTGTGTGTGTGTGTGTGTGTGTGTGTGTGTGTTGTGTGTGTGTGTGTGTGTGTGTTGGTGTGTGTGTGTGTGTGTGTGTGTGTGTGTGTCTGAGATGGCATGTGTTGGTCTTACAGATTGTGTTGTGCCTGTGTGTGTGTGTCTGAGATGGCATGTGTTGGTCTTACAGATTGTGTTGTGCCTGTGTGTGTGTGTCTGAGATGGCATGTGTTGGTCTTACAGATTGTGTTGTGCCTGTGTGTGTGTGTCTGAGATGGCATGTGTTGGTCTTACAGATTGTGTTGTGCCTGTGTGTGTGTGTCTGAGATGGCATGTGTTGGTCTTACAGATTGTGTTGTGCCTGTGTGTGTGTGTCTGAGATGGCATGTGTTGGTCATACAGATTGAGTACTGCAAAGGACGAGGATTGAGTCCAGAGAGTGAGGACATGACGACCCAACAAGAGAGGATTGTTGAGGGAGAGAGGATTGATCCAAACACTGGCTGTGCTGAAGGTGATGTATTATCTATTGTAAGGAGATATGTGTACAAAATAGTCGAGTACCTTCGAGGGGCTGGACACGCATAGGAAGAATATGCACTGAAAAGGCTCAATTTAAATAAGCACAAGAGCATGAAAGTAAAAATTAATGAGTTGAATACTCATTGAGGCCTGGTTCAGCAAAGACCAAAAGAATGAAAGTGAAGCTGAATAATATGTGTACTTATTATTAATAAGGAGTAAGAAAATGAAAATTAATTATGTACTTGGATAAGCTGCATTCAGTCGAGATGTTGCCATGAATGAAAAAAATGAAAATGGTTTGTACTTACAGAAGCTGCAATCAGTCGAGATGCTGCAGAGAGTGAGAAAATGAAAGTGACAGACTACCTGCCTGACATTGATGAGAATGACCTTCCAAAACACCTGCAGCTGGGCCAACAGATCACGTTCCGTATTACAGTCCTGCAAATGTCTGGCATTTCACCCGAATACGCCGACATCTTCTGTCAGTTCAAGTGAGTTATCTCTCATATCTGACTATAATCAAATTAGCCTGTGCTTGTTACTCGGCTTCTGGTGCAGCCTTTCGTCTCACGCACCAAAGTTCAGGAATGCATCCACAACCCCATGGAGGAAACATGATACTTTAATTTTGTTAATTTACATACTATTAACGTTTTTGTGAACAATAAAATTACAATTGTTCCAAGTTACAGAACCTCCCATAACTGTACAGTTCATAATCTATGAAGCTGAGAACAATCATAGAATATGTAACTTTGTAATAACTAATCAGTGAGAGTAACCTTCATCAAACATTAGTAAATTGTTCCCAGTATGTGTGTGTGGGTAATGCCTGTGGGGCAATAATATTGAATAAAGGATTCCATTCATGGAAAGACTTAGTTGTTTGAATTCGGACCATCCCATGAAACATTGGATTTTTCTATCATAAAGTTATGTAATATGGTGATATGCATGCATGTATGCATGCACTGGTATTCTAATATCTAACCTAGTGTAACTGGTCTTGTTGTTTACAGTTTCCTGCACCGCCATGATGAAGCGTTCTCAACGGAGCCTCTGAAGAACACTGGCAAAGGTCCACCCCTGGGCTTCTACCACGTACAGAATGTAGGTGTTCAACTGGTGGTGGTCAGTGTATTCCTCTTTTGCCACTCTGTGTTTCAGCAGCCATCTTGTATGCCTTATGTGCTGAAGATTCCCACTAAAATATGTACTGTTCATAATAGGATGCTGAGAGTATATTATGATGTGTAGGATGCTGATTAAATATGTCATGAACAAGTGATATATGATTAGTGTCAGTCTTGGTAATGCTGAAACTACAACTGTAGCGTATTGACGATTTGATGTGTGGGCACAGAAGTGACTTGTCATGCTAAATGTCATCAGATGATAATTCCTTGTTATGTTTAAATGTCATCATCACAGGACTGCACAAGTAGTATCACTCATTGGTGTCAGTTGCAAGTAATGTGTTTAATATCAAATCTGTGTGATGTGTCAGTGTCGAGACACAAATGATGTGTCCGTGTCAGATACAAGTGACATGTCAATGTGGGACACAGGTAACATGTCGTTGACAGACACAAGTGACGTGTTGGTTGTGGTTGTGTTCAGTTCACAGTGACAGTCACTAAGTCATTCATTGACTACATCAAGACAAAGCCGATTGTGTTTGAGGTGTTTGGCCACTACCAGCAGCACCCCCTGCACCAGCAGGCCGACGACTCAACCAGGTCCGTGACCCGGGGCAGTGCTTCACATGGCCAACTTCTCCTCATGGTTCTAGCTTCATGTTATAGAATGATTTCTGTTAACCATACGGACAAGGTGGTTGTAACCAAAACTTAGATGTGGGTTGTTAAGAAAAGAAGAACATTTTATTTAACTTTATTTTTCTAACTTCATAAAGAAGTTAGGTTCCATGGAATAGTTGTGAAAAGAAGAAAGTTTTGTTCAAATTTATTCTCCTAACTTCATGAACTATTTCACCAGGATATTCTTAAAATTGCACACTTTGTAACTGAAATTGTATGTAATTAATGTAAGTGAATAATGGTAGTCTTCTTAAGGCTGATAAACTGTGTAAAGTTTTCATATTTCTATTAAAGCATTATGGTTGGTGTAGAATGTAAAAGTTACGGCGGATGTAATCACAATTTTTAATCATACCATAGTTAGAACCTTAATTAGAAGATACTGTTTTATGTTATATGTAATCTGATGCCTTCATCTTGGTTATTGCTGTAATTCTTTTTTCATAGTTCCCGTCATATTCTGCGAAGGAGCTTCCCAGCTTCCCTGCCCATCTCCAAACCTGTGCCCTCCCCAAAATTAGGGGTAATTAAATCACCAAGGTGGGTTCATAGTTAAACTGTCTCCACTTGTGTCTACTTAGGTCTCTCTTGGTGTTATTGTTGTCATACATATTTTGTATGCATGATTTTTGTTTTTGCTCAGAGTGTATGTTAATTTACTATTTTGTTTCATCAGCATACAAATATTCATGAAAGATATCTGGCTGAAATGTTGGAGATCTTTTAATTTAATAATTTAACATTCCTATTTTTGGTGCCTTCTGTATTTGTGTACAATTGCATTTGTATTGCACTGTGTTTGACATTTGTATTTTGTCAGTTTTATACAATTGTGTGTACCTGTAGTATTCAATGTTACACAGATCTCTCACAAATGTTTCTCTGCAGCCTGTTAGTTGTTGATGTCTTTATTTGTCTTGATTGTTTATGATTTATTTTCATGATGTGCTATTTTCCAAGTTTATTTCCTAATTTTAGCTAAAAGGCACTGCAATCCGACCATGCATGGCGACTATTAATTTGTTCTGCATTTACCACATAGTATGTCATAGATATCTAGAGCACAATGCTCTAATAGGTTTATTATGCTACAAAAACATTTATGTAAATGTAGATTTAGTGAAACTTCTAATGCAGTTCGATGAATCATTTTTGAATAGCCAACATAAACAAATAGAAACATTGTAGACCATATTCCAAATAATACTGTACCTGGAGTTTGCCTCCTTTTGTTATTGCAGTATAAATAACATTACTTGTCCATAGGTATAACATGTATGATGAATATAAAATTTCAAAAATATAATATCAAATTATGGACATACAAAATTATATATTAAAAAACAATTACTGCTGCTGTATTAAATAAGACATGTATGGTATTAGGATAAAACATCGTCATTATTGACGTTGTGATGTTTTCCTTGGCCCCTCGACTTTCTTTAAAAATCTATAAACGTTCAAAGCATTGAACATTTTGTTTTATTAAACATATTTTGATAGACCACGTTTGAATAACAACTGTTGATATGCAAACAATCAGTGACTGATACAAATTCAGTTGTTTTAAACACATTTTTGTAGATCCTTTATGATGTGATGTATAAGTTATGATTGTAGTCTGTCCACCTCTGGTCTATGACACACTGCACTGCTGCGTAGTTCTTTCTGTTGGTCTTTTGTCTGCTCAGTTGCTTGTGAATGTGTCACCAGGCATGCTCAACTTGTGCCTTTGTCGCCAGGTTGTCACCTATGGTGTGTCACCCGTCACCACGAATACACAGTGCACACCCTCACGAGTAAGTACTCACTGCCTCGTGGGTGATCACATGACTGGGTGACATTCATGTGACTGTGTTCCTGCCTTTATTTTCAGTCACAGAATAAAAATTCCTAAACTTATTTGAACTACCGGGTAGTACTGTATTATGTTTCTTAAGTTGACACCATGTGAAATCCTGAAATATACAAGTGAAAAACATTTGTAGGTTTGATCCATTGATTTTGTTTTGAAGAGTGTATATGATATACTTTTGCATGCTAATTAATTGTTATTTCCACTATTTTGTTTTATGTCTCAGCATTTTATTCCGATTTGAAGTTAACATATTACTCAGTATTTTGTTCCTTTGGTTGTTTTTTTCATGAACTGAATTATGTGATGTCATTAGTTCTTGTTGTATTCACATGTGGCTCACCACACCATCTTGTGGCTAGAAGAGAACTGACATCATAATTCATTTTTTGAAAAACTATCAATGGCAGCTGAAACAAATTTAATTGGCATAGTTGATTTAAAGAGAAACTCAAATCAAAAGTATAATCTCAACTTGAATGTCTTTGTCAAGCTAATAGTGTAGTTTATTGTAGATTTGCTTTCTAAGATCCAAACATAGAACATGAAACGTTCTATGTAGGACATGTTTGTTACAGTCTCACCAACTGTTCACTTTGTACATGTTTTGTTTGTGGTGACCTTGGCTGATTCTTTCATCAGTTGGTAAGAGATGTATCAATTACACTGAACTAGACTCAGTAGACTGCATTCAATACTGGAATACTCAACAAACAAACAATTATATTGTGCCTTCAAGGTAATTTTCTATAGCTTAGATTATAGTAATAATATAATAAATATTAGATCATTTGTCGTAAGTTATGACTTTCAGTTTCTACATTTGGATAAATGTAGATACTTGGCATGGTGTGAACCTTAGCTAGTCTTCAATAGCTAGATCTGTCACATTTGTTTTGGACAGTTTATCTTGGCAAAATTATTATATAGTTTTTCATTTATGAATTGAAACTAATATAGTCATTACGTGGGTACATTATTGTAATATATTGAGTTTATATGATATTTATATAAATGACCTGGTACTAACTGTTTCCAGGTGTTTTATATTTTCCCAATTTACTAGTCTTGCAATGCATGTTATGTTGTTGAATTTGTGTTAAATTTAGTTAACAGGTAAATGTGCTTCTGAAAATTCTTCCAAAAGTCTTGTTCAATCATTGCATTTGTGATAATATTTAACTGCAGTTTTGCCTTTACAAATTGTCTTCAAATTGAATAATATTGTGTGATTGTAACAGAATGTTACCTAAACAAATCCTAAACCTCAGCTTCATAGGCATCTTTTAATGATCTGTTGAAACCTTTTGGTCTAAATATCTTACCTTGATTTAATTGACTTAATTTAAAGGCCTAGGCCAACGTGACCCTTCACTGACCTCCCAGATACCATGCCTTCCCACTGCCTGCCAGGTCCTCCTGTTCACAGCAGACTGGTTCAATCTAGCTCTTATAAATTGGTAAAACACCAAGAGTTTTTAAAATATCAACTTGTCCACTGGAATTTTGTGAATTAAAATCCATATTTATTAAAGTCAGCACCACACTGCAACATTTCTTTATTTTAAATATACAAACCTTATGTCTGAATATATTCACTCCATGGCAAACAAGATCATTAAGTCACTTTCTTTTGCATTTTTGGCACTAGATTTGACACATGGTCCCAGAAGTGTAACTGTGGTGTGGCTTTATAAGAATTTACCAAATGGCTGATTGAATATGTTTACATGATTTGTATGTTGTTTGCAGCACGGGCCACGTGCACACTACATATGACCTTCTGGTCTGGTTTGAGATCCAAGAACTTGGTCCCAGTGGAGAGTAAGTAGCTCAGGCTGAGACTGTCTTCATGTCGGTCTAAAGGGGCTGTCAAGTTCACAGTCTGTATCATTGAAAAATGTACAAACCAATACAGAAAATAGATTCAATTTTTAACAAATGGACTTTGCATGTTTTATGTACTCATTTCAATCTCTATGATTGCTCAAAGTGAAATAAACTATTATTATCATTCTGAGAGCTTCAGTAAAGATACCTGCCATGTTTCCTCACAGAGTCTTGTGTTCAGTGTGTCTTGTGTCCAGTGTTTCAGTGTGTCTTGTGTCCAGTGTGTCTTGTGTCCACTGTGTCAGTGTGTCTTGTGTTCAGTGTGTTTTGTGTCCAATGTGTCTTGTGTCCAGTGTGTCTTGTGTCCAGTGTGTCTTGTGTGTCTTGTGTCCAGTGTGTCAGTGTGTCTTGTGTTCAGTGTGTTTTGTGTCCAATGTGTCTTGTGTCCAGTGTGTCTTGTGTCCAGTGTGTCTTGTGTGTCTTGTGTGTCTTGTGTCCAGTGTGTCATGTGTGTTAGTGTGTCTTGTGTCCAGTGTGTCTTGTGTCCAGTGTGTCGGTGTTTCTTGTGTCCAGTGTGTCTTGTGTCCAGTGTGTCAGTGTGTCTTGTGTCCAGTGTGTCAGTGTGTCATGTGTGTCTTGTGTCCAGTGTGTCTTGTGTCCAGTGTGTCAGTGTGTCTTGTGTCCAGTGTGTCTTGTGTCCAGTGTGTCAATGTGTCTTGTGTCCAGTGTGTCATGTGTGTTAGTGTGTCTTGTGTCCAGTGTGTCTTGTGTCTTGTGTCCAGTGTGTCTTGTGTCCAGTGTGTCTTGTGTCCAGGGTGTCAGTGTGTCATGTGTGTTAGTGTGTCATGTGTGTTAGTGTGTCTTGTGTCCAGTGTGTCTTGTGTCCAGTGTGTCTTGTGTCCAGTGTGTCAGTGTGTCTTGTGTCCAGTGTGTCTTGTGTGTTAGTGTGTCTTGTGTCCAGTGTGTCTTGTGTCCAGTGTGTCTTGTGTCCAGTGTGTCTTGTGTCCAGTGTGTCAGTGTGTCTAGTGTGTCTTGTGTCCATGTGTCATGTGTCCAGTGTGTCAGTGTGTCTTGTGTCCAGTGTGTCTTGTATCAGTGTGTCTTGTGTCCAGTGTGTCTTGTGTCAGTGTGTCTTGTGTCCAGTGTGTCTTGTGTGTCTTGTGTCCAGTGTGTCAGTGTGTCATGTGTGTTAGTGTGTCCAGTGTGTCTTGTGTCCAGTGTGTCGGTGTGTCTTGTGTCCAGTGTGTCTTATGTCCAGTGTGTCACTGTGTCTTGTGTCCAGTGTGTCTTGTGTCCAGTATGTCTTGTGTCCAGTGTGTCAGTGTGTCTTGTGTCCAGTGTGTCTTGTGTCCAGTGTGTCTTGTGTCCACTGTGTCAGTGTGTCTTGTGTTCAGTGTGTCTTGTGTCCAATGTGTCTTGTGTCCAGTGTGTCTTGTGTCCAGTGTGTCTTGTGTGTCTTGTGTGTCAGTGTGTCAGTGTGTTAGTGTGTCTTGTGTCCAGTGTGTCTTGTGTCCAGTGTGTCGGTGTTTCTTGTGTCCAGTGTGTCTTGTGTCCAGTGTGTCAGTGTGTCTTGTGTCCAGTGTGTCATGTGTGTCATGTGTGTCTTGTGTCCAGTGTGTCTTGTGTCCAGTGTGTCTTGTGTCCAGTGTGTCTTGTGTCCAGTGTGTCATGTGTGTTAGTGTGTCTTGTGTCCAGTGTGTCTTGTGTCCAGTGTGTCAGTGTGTCTTGTGTCCAGTGTGTCTTGTGTCCAGTGTGTCTTGTGTCCAGTGTGTCTTGTGTCCAGGGATGTCAGTGTGTCATGTGTGTTAGTGTGTCATGTGTGTTAGTGTGTCTTGTGTCCAGTGTGTCTTGTGTCCAGTGTGTCTTGTGTCCAGTGTGTCAGTGTGTCTTGTGTCCAGTGTGTCTTGTGTGCAGTGTGTCATGTGTGTTAGTGTGTCTTGTGTCCAGTGTGTCTTGCGTCCAATGTGTCTTGTGTCCAGTGTGTCAGTGTGTCTTGTGTCCAGTGTGTCATGTGTGTTAGTGTGTCTTGTGTCCAGTGTGTCTTGTGTCCAGTGTGTCAGTGTGTCTTGTGTCCAGTGTGTCTTGTGTCCAGTGTGTCTTGTGTCCAGTGTGTCTTGTGTCCAGTGTGTCTTGTGTCCAGTGTGTCAGTGTGTCTTGTGTGTCAGTGTGTCTTGTGTCCAGTGTGTCTTGTGTCCAGTGTGTCAGTGTGTCTTGTGTCCAGTGTGTCTTGTATCAGTGTGTCTTGTGTCCAGTGTGTCTTGTGTCAGTGTGTCTTGTGTCCAGTGTGTCTTGTGTGTCCAGTGTGTCATGTGTGTCCAGTGTGTCTTGTGTCCAGTGTGTCAGTGTGTCTTGTGTCCAGTGTGTCTTGTGTCCAGTATGTCTTGCGTCTAGTGTGTCTTGAGTCCAGTGTGTCTTGTATCCAGTGTGTCTTGTGTCCAGTGTCTTGTGTCCAGTGTGTCCAGTGTGCCAATGTGTCTTGTGTCCAGTGTGTCTTGTGTCCAGTGTGTCTTGTGTCCAGTGTGTCTTGTGTCCAGTGTGTCTTGTGTCCAGTGTGTCTATTTCTGTTTCAGTTACGTGTCAGTGTCAGTTGACCACAATGGAGAGCTGCCATGTGCGGGTACCTTCCTCCTCCACCAGGGTATCCAGCGCCGCCTGGTGGTCACCATCGTGCATGAGAGTGGGCCAGACCTGATATGGCGAGACGTGAAGGAACTAGTCGTAGGGCGGATACGGACGACCCCGGAGTGGAAGGAAGTGGACGGGGCAAACACTGTGCTCTCTCTCAACCTTCTCCCTGCTCACTACATCAAACAGCCTGGGGATGATAGGTCAGTGTCACATCATGACAGGTCAATGTCACATCACGACAGGTCAGTGTCACATCATGACAGGTCAATATCATGTCACGACAGGTCAATGTCACGTCACGATAGGTCAATGTCATGTCATGACAGGTTAATGTTACGTCATGACAGGTCAATGCCACCTCATGACAGGTTAGTGTCACCTCACAACAGTCAGTGTCATCTCATGACAATCACCTCATGACAGGTCAGTGTCTCATGATATGTTGATATCATATCATGACAATCAGTGTCACCTCATGTCAGGTCTGTGTCATCTTATGACATGTTGGTGTCATGTCACAACATCTTGTGATAGGTCAATGTCAGATGGCGATGACATGACATTTGTTATTTGTAGACTTTCTTGTTTTCAGTCACCCCCAACCAATAACAGTATTTGTGTTGATGTTTTTAGGACGTTCTTCCACTTTGAGGCGGCCTGGGACAGCTCCTTGCACAACTCGGCCCTACTCAACAGAATCACCCCCTATGGAGAGAAGATCTTCATGACCATCTCCGCCTACCTCGAGGTAAGATCTGTCTTAAGTACCCCTATGAAGAAAGGATCTCTGACCATCTCCACCTACCTAGAGGTTAGACCTGTGGAGAATATATATTTATGACCCTCCAGAACTCTTTATGCAAATTGATGGCAGTAAGCTACTTGGTTGTATTTCAGTGTGAGCACTAAGGTTTACTCAGGATTAGATGAAATAATAATGAAGGTGTACTTGTGGTGATAGACATGTCAGCGTATATAATGAGTCTACATAGGTGGCTGGACCACAAAACTTGGAAGGAGGTTCTGATGGTGGTCGCAGTGACACCTGCAAACCAAGCATGACAGTGTGATGGGAATATATGACATATGCGTCAACACAGTGTGATGGGAATATATGACATATGCGGCAACACAGTGTGATGGGAATATATGACATATGCGTCAACACAGTGTGATGGGAATATATGACATATGCGTCAACACAGTGTGATGGGAATATATGACATATGCGGCAACACAGTGTGATGGGAATATATGACATATGCGTCAACACAGTGTGATGGGAATATGACATATGCGTGAACACAGTGTGATGGGAATATGACATATGCGTGAACACAGTGTGATGGGAATATGACATATGCGTGAACACAGTGTGATGGGAATATAACATATGCGTCAACACAGTGTGATGGGAATATGACATATGCGTCAACACAGTGTGATGGGAATATAACATATGCGTCAACACAGTGTGAACCAGGGCATACAACTTATACAAAATATGTATAAGATATGCAGATGAATTTATTTCATTCTCTACATCCATTGGTTTCTTTATATGTCTTAATTGGCAAAAACCCAAAGGTCATTACACCAATGTGGGTGGGGGTTAGTCAAACTGTTAGCATATACCTGGGTTCTGGCCGGTACCTGAATAAATCATTTCCTGTGGCCACATGTGTAAGTTGATTGACTGAACAAGGTGGTTTGGGAAAGGAATGGCTGTTTCTTGGTGTAGTGTATGGCCTTATAAAGTATTAGTTGTGGAAGATAAAATTAGCTTGGCTTGCTTACTGCAATATGGATATCACAGAACTGATAGAACTGACCTGACCATACACATATGTAATGTACACATGTGTAATGTACACATGTGTAATATACACATGTGTAATGAACACATGTGTAATGTACACATGTATAATGTACACATGGATAATGTACACATGTGTAATGTATGTGTGAGAATGAATCATTGAGTGTGTTGTGTTCACCGAGTGTGTTTGTGCTGCAGGTGGAGAACTGTGTTCCACCAGCCTGCATCACCAAAGACCTGTCTGTGATCATTTATGCAAGAGACGTCAACACGGCTGCACCACGGTAAGACAACCTGTCGTCACTCTCTTGTTATTGGGATTTTCACTATTATAATGAATTCTTTTTCTGCAGTTTTCTTCAGAAAATCTGTTCCTTTAAAGTTTACTTTGACAAGGTGTTGCACCTTTGACAAGGTGTTGGGATTCTGGCCCCCTCAGACCACTCAGTGGTGTGTAGTTTACGTTTCGTAATTACGATTCAGTCCGTGATACTCTCAGTATTTTGTCTAAAGAACAACATTTCAGTTATTTCAGTGGCTTTTGTGATCTTTGTTGTTTTAGTAAAATGTTGTAGTTAATTAATGAAATATTTTAGATTAACACCACTCAGGGCAGTTTATCTTGACGATCCTACACTACTGATGATACATAAGGAAGGCAATGTGTTATGTTTATATTGACGATCCTACACTACTGATGATACATAAGGAAGACAATGTGTTATGTTTATCTTGACGATCCTACACTACTGATGATACATAAGGAAGGCAATGTGTTATGTTTATCTTGACGATCCTACACTACTGATGATACATAAGGAAGGCAATGTGTTATGTTTATCTTGACGATCCTACACTACTGACTGATGGTACATAAGGAAGGCAATGTGATATGTTTATCTTGACGATCCTACACTACTGATGATACATAAGGAAGACAATGTGTTATGTTTATCCTGACGATCCTACACTACTGAATGATGGTACGTAAGGAAAGCAATGTGTTATGTTTATCTTGACGATCCTACACTACTAATGATACATAAGGAAGGCAATGTGGTATGTTTATCCTGACGATCCTACACTACTGACTGATGGTACATAAGGAAGGCAATGTGTTATGTTTATCTTGACGATCCTACACTACTGACTGATGGTACATAAGGAAGGCAATGTGATATGTTTATCTTGACGATCCTACACTACTGATGATACATAAGGAAGACAATGTGTTATGTTTATCCTGACGATCCTACACTACTGAATGATGGTACGTAAGGAAAGCAATGTGTTATGTTTATCTTGACGATCCTACACTACTAATGATACATAAGGAAGGCAATGTGGTATGTTTATCCTGACGATCCTACACTACTGAATGATGGTACATAAGGAAAGCAATGTGTTATGTTTATCTTGACGATCCTACACTACTGACTGATGGTACATAAGGAAAGCAATGTGTTATGTTTATCCTGACGATCCTACACTACTGAATGATGGTACATAAGGAAAGCAATGTGTTATGTTTATCCTGACGATCCTACACTACTGAATGATGGTACATAAGGAAAGCAATGTGTTATGTTTATCCTGACGATCCTACACTACTGATGGTACATAAGGAAGGCAATGTGTTATGTTTATCCTGACGATCCTACACTACTGATGGTACATAAGGAAGACAATGTGTTATGTTTATCCTGACTATCCTACACTACTGATGGTACATAAGGAAGACAATGTGTTATGTTTATCTTGACGATCCTACACTACTGATGGTACATAAGGAAAGCAATGTGTTATGTTTATCTTGACGATCCTACACTACTGATGATACATAAGGAAGGCAATGTGTTATGTTTATCCTGACGATCCTACACTACTGATGGTACATAAGGAAGGCAATGTGTTATGTTTATCTTGACGATCCTACACTACTGACTGATGGTACATAAGGAAGGCAATGTGTTATGTTTATCCTGACGATCCTACACTACTGATGGTACATAAGGAAGGCAATGTGTTATGTTTATCTTGACGATCCTGCACTACTGATGGTACATAAGGAAGGCAATGTGTTATGTTTATCCTGGCGATCCTACACTACTGATGATACATAAGGAAGGCAATGTGTTATGTTTATCTTGATGATCCTACACTACTGATGATACATAAGGAACACAATGTGTTATGTTTATCTTGACGATCCTACACTACTGATGATACATAAGGAAGGCAATGTGTTATGTTTATCTTGACGATCCTACACTACTGATGATACATAAGGAAGACAATGTGTTATGTTTATCCTGACGATCCTACACTACTGATGATACATAAGGAAGACAATGTGTTATGTTTATCCTGACGATCCTACACTACTGATGATACATAAGGAAGACAATGTGTTATGTTTATCCTGACGATCCTACACTACTGATGATACATAAGGAAGACAATGTGTTATGTTTATCCTGACGATCCTACACTACTGATGATGGTACATAAGGAAGGCAATGTGTTATGTTTATCTTGACGATCCTACACTACTGATGATACATAAGGAAGACAATGTGTTATGTTTATCCTGACGATCCTACACTACTGAATGATGGTACATAAGGAAAGCAATGTGTTATGTTTATCTTGACGATCCTACACTACTGATGATACATAAGGAAGGCAATGTGTTATGTTTATCCTGACGATCCTACACTACTGAATGATGGTACATAAGGAAAGCAATGTGTTATGTTTATCTTGACGATCCTACACTACTGAATGATACATAAGGAAAGCAATGTGTTATGTTTATCTTGACGATCCTACACTACTGACTGATGGTACATAAGGAAAGCAATGTGTTATGTTTATCTTGACGATCCTACACTACTGATGATACATAAGGAAAGCAATGTGTTATGTTTATCCTGACGATCCTACACTACTGAATGATGGTACATAAGGAAAGCAATGTGTTATGTTTATCTTGACGATCCTACACTACTGACTGATGGCACATAAGGAAGGCAATGTGTTATGTTTATCTTGACGATCCTACACTACTGATGATACATAAGGAAGGCAATGTGTTATGTTTATCCTGACGATCCTACACTACTGAATGATGGTACATAAGGAAAGCAATGTGTTATGTTTATCTTGACGATCCTACACTACTGATGGTACATAAGGAAAGCAATGTGTTATGTTTATCCTGACGATCCTACACTACTGACTGATGGTACATAAGGAAAGCAATGTGTTATGTTTATCCTGACGATCCTACACTACTGACTGATGGTACATAAGGAAAGCAATGTGTTATGTTTATCCTGACGATCCTACACTACTGAATGATGGTACATAAGGAAAGCAATGTGTTATGTTTATCTTGACGATCCTACACTACTGACTGATGGTACATAAGGAAGGCAATGTGTTATGTTTATCCTGACGATCCTACACTACTGAATGATAGTACATAAGGAAAGCAATGTGTTATGTTTATCCTGACGATCCTACACTACTGAATGATGGTACATAAGGAAAGCAATGTGTTATGTTTATCTTGACGATCCTACACTACTGACTGATGGTACATAAGGAAAGCAATGTGTTATGTTTATCCTGACGATCCTACACTACTGAATGATAGTACATAAGGAAAGCAATGTGTTATGTTTATCCTGACGATCCTACACTACTGAATGATGGTACGTAAGGAAAGCAATGTGTTATGTTTATCTTGACGATCCTACACTACTGACTGATGGTACATAAGGAAAGCAATGTGTTATGTTTATCTTGACGATCCTACACTACTGAATGATACATAAGGAAAGCAATGTGTTATGTTTATCTTGACGATCCTACACTACTGACTGATGGTACATAAGGAAAGCAATGTGTTATGTTTATCTTGACGATCCTACACTACTGATGATACATAAGGAAAGCAATGTGTTATGTTTATCCTGACGATCCTACACTACTGAATGATGGTACATAAGGAAAGCAATGTGTTATGTTTATCTTGACGATCCTACACTACTGACTGATGGTACATAAGGAAGGCAATGTGTTATGTTTATCTTGACGATCCTACACTACTGATGATACATAAGGAAGGCAATGTGTTATGTTTATCCTGACGATCCTACACTACTGAATGATGGTACATAAGGAAAGCAATGTGTTATGTTTATCTTGACGATCCTACACTACTGACTGATGGTACATAAGGAAAGCAATGTGTTATGTTTATCCTGACGATCCTACACTACTGAATGATGGTACATAAGGAAAGCAATGTGTTATGTTTATCTTGACGATCCTACACTACTGACTGATGGTACATAAGGAAGGCAATGTGTTATGTTTATCTTGACGATCCTACACTACTGATGATACATAAGGAAGGCAATGTGTTATGTTTATCCTGACGATCCTACACTACTGAATGATGGTACATAAGGAAAGCAATGTGTTATGTTTATCTTGACGATCCTACACTACTGACTGATGGTACATAAGGAAAGCAATGTGTTATGTTTATCCTGACGATCCTACACTACTGAATGATGGTACATAAGGAAAGCAATGTGTTATGTTTATCCTGACGATCCTACACTACTGAATGATGGTACATAAGGAAAGCAATGTGTTATGTTTATCCTGACGATCCTACACTACTGATGGTACATAAGGAAGGCAATGTGTTATGTTTATCCTGACGATCCTACACTACTGATGGTACATAAGGAAGACAATGTGTTATGTTTATCCTGACTATCCTACACTACTGATGGTACAGAAGGAAGACAATGTGTTATGTTTATCCTGACGATCCTACACTACTGATGGTACATAAGGAAGGCAATGTGTTATGTTTATCTTGACGATCCTACACTACTGATGGTACATAAGGAAGGCAATGTGTTATGTTTATCTTGACGATCCTACACTACTGATGGTACATAAGGAAGGCAATGTGTTATGTTTATCTTGACGATCCTACACTACTGATGGTACATAAGGAAGACAATGTGTTATGTTTATCCTGACGATCCTACACTACTGATGGTACATAACGAAGGCAATGTGTTATATTTATCCTGACGATCCTACATTACTGATGGTATTTAAGGAAGGCAATGTGTTATGTTTATCCTGACGATCCTACACTACTGATGGTACTTAACGAAGGCAATGTGTTATGTCTAAGACACCATGCATTCCTAGGGATGGTTGCCTTGCAGGTCCCTGCGCAGTTTCTTTGGTGCATTCTACAAGAAGTGTGACTACAACAAGTTGACGGGGGTGTACGAACTCACTCTCAAGAAGTGCACTGACACAGGTAGCCCAGGTGAAGATAGTCTTCTCTTTACATCATTCACACACACATACACATTTACACTACACTATGTTCAAGATTTCAAGAATTTACTGTTAAAAAAAAAGTGATGTTTCACTATTTCACTATCCTGCTGTTGTAACGTGACTGTATGCTAAAGTAATAAGTTGTCACTATCTTTACCCTACTCACACACATGTCACTATCTTTACCCTACTCACACACATATGTCACTATCTTTACCCTACTCACACACATGTCACTATCTTTACCCTACTCACACACATGTCACTATCTTTACCCTACTCACACACATATGTCACTGTCTTTACCCTACTCACACACATAGTCACTGTCTTTACCCTACTCACAAGCACATGCCACTATCATTACCCTACTCACACACATATGTCACTATCTTTACCCTACTCACACACATGTCACTATCTTTACCCTACTCACACACATGTCACTATCTTTACCCTACTCACACACATATGTCACTGTCTTTACCCTACTCACACACATAGTCACTGTCTTTACCCTACTCATAAGCACATGCCACTATCATTACCCTACTCACACACATATGTCACTATCTTTACCCTACTCACACACATGTCACTATCTTTACCCTACTCACACACATGTCACTATCTTTACCCTACTCACACACATGTCACTATCTTTACCCTACTCACACACATGTCACTTCTTTACCCTACTCAAACAATGTCACTATCTTTACCCTACTCACACACATGTCACTATCTTTACCCTACTCACACACATGTCACTATCTTTACCCTACTCACACACATGTCACTATCTTTACCCTACTCACACACATGTCACTATCTTTACCCTACTCACACACATAGTCACTGTCTTTACCCTACTCACACACATGTCACTATCTTTACCCTACTCACACACATGTCACTATCTTTACCCTACTCACAACGTCAATCTTTACCTACTCAACACATGTCACTATCTTTACCCTACTCACACACATGTCACTATCTTTACCCTACTCACACACATGTCACTATCTTTACCCTACTCACACACATATGTCACTGTCTTTACCCTACTCACACACATAGTCACTGTCTTTACCCTACTCAACACACATGCCACTATCATTACCCTACTCACACACATGTCACTATCTTTACCCTACTCACACACATGTCACTATCTTTACCCTACTCACACACATGTCACTATCTTTACCCTACTCACACACATGTCACTATATTTACCCTACTCACACACATATGTCACTATCTTTACCCTACTCACACACGTCACTATCTTTACCTTTCTCACACACATGTCACTATCTTTACCCTACTCACACACGTCACTATCTTTACCCTTCTCACACACATGTCACTATATTTACCCTACTCATTGGCACATGTCACTATCTTTACCCTACTCACACACATATGTCACTATCTTTACCCTACTCACAAACGCATTTCACTATCTTTACCCTACTCACATACATATGTCAGCATCTTTACCCTACTCATACACATATGTCACTGTCTTTACCCTAAGTACAAACACGTGTCACTATCTTTAGTGACAAACACATGTCAATATCTTTACCCTACTCACAAACACATGTCACTATCTTTACCCTACTCACACACATGTCACTATCTTTACCCTACTCACACACATATGCCACTATCTTTACCCTACTCACACACGCCACTATCTTTACCCTTCTCACACACATGTCACTATATTTACCCTACTCACACACGTCACTATCTTTACCTTTCTCACACACATGTCACTATCTTTACCCTACTCATAAGCACATGTCACTATCTTTACCATACTCACACACATATGTCACTATCTTTACCCTACTCACAAACACATTTCACTATCTTTACCCTACTCACATACATATGTCAGTATCTTTACCCTACTCATACACATATGTCACTGTCTTTACCCTAAGCACAAACACGTGTCACTATCTTTAGTGACAAACACATGTCAATATCTTTACCCTACTCACAAACACATGTCACTATCTTTACCCTACTCACAAGCACATGGCACTATCTGTAAAAAATAAAGATCTTTCATCATATCTTAGCAGGGTTGTTCTGATAAAATAAAATAAGTCACTGTTATTCCACAAGCAGTTGTGATAATCAACTTTACAAAATGTGCTTTCCTAAATGTGTCGTCTAAATATGTGATCAGTAGTGGCACTATCAAGCTGTAAGCTATATTTTAAACAACTATACATTTTATTCCTCCCTTTTCATATTGAATACAGTTGATGTCAAATTCAGCCGTTAGACCAAATGTAGTAAGACATCATGCAGGTAGCTAATAGTTTTATGGTTGTGATGAAATAGTGTCTGTTTGATGCCAGATTATGTCTAGAAGGACTTTCAATGTAAAGTTATGGTTGTAGGGGAGAGGAGACGTCAACGTCGTGTCCTCGACACATCGGGCACCTATGTCCGGGGCGAAGAAAACCTTCAGGTGGGAACTTTTATACACTCAACACAACCACTTCTAGCTCAGATGTAAATTAAAATAATTCTGCCATTTGTGGTATTGCATGCAGCCTAGAGAAAAGTACAATTAAGCAGATTGAAGAATATAATAAAGAATGAATGTTGGATTCACAGATGCCCTAGAAAAACAAAAGCTTCCTTATCTAAAAGCCACGACAGAACATGTTTACGTATTCACTGAACTAGCTGTTGATTCTTTCATATTTGTTGGAAAGGTTTGCCCAGTGTCTCAACTTGAATCAACTTTGCAGGTTTTGGGTTGCCTAGTAGGCAGTGGCAATGCCTGGCCCCATTTGGCTGGAGGGTGCTGTCTACTAGTGTTGCTATGTTGTTGCAGGGCTGGAGGGTGCTGTCTACTAGTGTTGCTATGTTGTTGTTGCAGGGCTGGAGGGTGCTGTCTACTAGTGTTGCTATATTGTTGTTGCAGGGCTGGAGGGTGCTGTCTACTAGTATTGCTATGTTGTTGCAGGGCTGGAGGGTGCTGTCTACTAATGTTGCTATATTGTTGTTGCAGGGCTGGAGGGTGCTGTCTACTAGTGTTGCTATATTGTTGTTGCAGGACTGGAGGGTGCTGTCTACTGGTGGTGCTATATTGTTGTTGCAGGGCTGGAGGGTGCTGTCTACTAGTGTTGCTATATTGTTGTTGCAGGGCTGGAGGGTGCTGTCTACTAGTGTTGCTATATTGTTGTTGCAGGGCTGGAGGGTGCTGTCTACTAGTGTTGCTATGTTGTTGCAGGGCTGGAGGGTGCTGTCTACTAGTGTTGCTATATTGTTGTTGCAGGGCTGGAGGGTGCTGTCTATTAGTGTTGCTATGTTGTTGCAGGACTGGAGGGTGCTGTCTACTAGTGGTGCTATATTGTTGTTGCAGGGCTGGAGGGTGCTGTCTACTAGTGTTGCTATATTGTTGTTGCAGGGCTGGAGGGTGCTGTCTACTAGTGTTGCTATGTTGTTGTTGCAGGGCTGGAGGGTGCTGTCTACTAGTGTTGCTATGTTGTTGTTGCAGGGCTGGAGGGAGCTGTTTACTAGTGTTGCTATATTGTTGTTGCAGGGCTGGAGGGTGCTGTCTACTAGTGTTGCTATATTGTTGTTGCAGGGCTGGAGGGTGCTGTCTACTAGTGTTGCTATATTGTTGTTGCAGGGCTGGAGGGTGCTGTCTACTAGTGTTGCTATGTTGTTGTTGCAGGGCTGGAGGGTGCTGTCTACTAGTGTTGCTATGTTGTTGTTGCAGGGCTGGAGGGTGCTGTCTACTAGTGTTGCTATGTTGTTGTTGCAGGGCTGGAGGGTGCTGTCTACTAGTGTTGCTATATTGTTGTTGCAGGGCTGGAGGGTGCTGTCTACTAGTGTTGCTATGTTGTTGTTGCAGGGCTGGAGGGTGCTGTCTACTAGTGTTGCTATGTTGTTGTTGCAGGGCTGGAGGGTGCTGTCTACTAGTGTTGCTATGTTGTTGTTGCAGGGCTGGAGGGTGCTGTCTACTAGTGTTGCTATGTTGTTGCTGGGCTGGAGGGTGCTGTCTACTAAGACTGTTGCTATGTTGTTGCAGGGCTGGAGGGTGCTGTCTACTAAGACTGTTGCTATGTTGTTGCAGGGCTGGAGGGTGCTGTCTACTAGTGTTGCTATGTTGTTGCAGGGCTGGAGGGTGCTGTCTACTAGTGTTGCTATGTTGTTGCAGGGCTGGAGGGTGCTGTCTACTAAACTGTTGCTATGTTGTTGCAGGGCTGGAGGGTGCTGTCTACTAGTGTTGCTATGTTGTTGCAGGGCTGGAGGGTGCTGTCTACTAAGACTGTTGCTATGTTGTTGCAGGGCTGGAGGGTGCTGTCTACTAAGACTGTTGCTATGTTGTTGCAGGGCTGGAGGGTGCTGTCTACTAGTGTTGCTATTTTGTTGTTGCAGGGCTGGAGGGTGCTGTCTACTAGTGTTGCTATGTTGTTGCAGGGCTGGAGGGTGCTGTCTACTAAGAGTGTTGCTATGTTGTTGCAGGGCTGGAGGGTGCTGTCTACTAAGACTGTTGCTATGTTGTTGCAGGGCTGGAGGGTGCTGTCTACTAGTGTTGCTATATGTTGTTGCAGGGCTGGAGGGTGCTGTCTACTAGTGTTGCTATGTTGTTGCAGGGCTGGAGGGTGCTGTCTACTAAGACTGTTGCTATGTTGTTGCAGGGCTGGAGGGTGCTGTCTACTAAGACTGTTGCTATGTTGTTGCAGGGCTGGAGGGTGCTGTCTACTAGTGTTGCTATATTGTTGTTGCAGGGCTGGAGGGTGCTGTCTACTAGTGTTGCTATGTTGTTGCAGGGCTGGAGGGTGCTGTCTACTAAGACTGTTGCTATGTTGTTGCAGGGCTGGAGGGTGCTGTCTACTAGTGTTGCTATTTTGTTGTTGCAGGGCTGGAGGGTGCTGTCTACTAGTGTTGCTATGTTGTTGCAGGGCTGGAGGGTGCTGTCTACTAAGACTGTTGCTATGTTGTTGCAGGGCTGGAGGGTGCTGTCTACTAAGACTGTTGCTATGTTGTTGCAGGGCTGGAGGGTGCTGTCTACTAAGACTGTTGCTATGTTGTTGCAGGGCTGGAGGGTGCTGTCTACTAAGATTGTTGCTATGTTGTTGCAGGACTGGAGGGTGCTGTCTACTAGAGTGTTGCTATGTTGTTGCAGGACTGGAGGGTGCTGTCTATTAGAGTGTAGCTATGTTGTTGCAGGGCTGGAGGGTGCTGTCTACTAAGAGTGTGGCTATGTTGTTGCAGGACTGGAGGGTGCTGTCTATTAGAGTGTAGCTATGTTGTTGCAGGGCTGGAGGGTGCTGTCTACTAAGAGTGTGGCTATGTTGTTGCAGGGCTGGAGGGTGCTGTCTACTAAGAGTGTTGCTATGTTGTTGCAGGGCTGGAGGGTGCTGTCTACTAGTGTTGTTATGTTGTTGCAGGGCTGGAGGGTGCTGTCTACTAATGTTTCTATGTTGTTGCAGGGCTGGAGGGTGCTGTCTACTAATGTTTCTATGTTGTTGCAGGGCTGGAGGGTGCTGTCTACTAAGACTGTTGCTATGTTGTTGCAGGGCTGGAGGTGCTGTCTACTAAGAGTGTTGCTATGTTGTTGCAGGACTGGAGGGTGCTGTCTACTAGAGTGTAGCTATGTTGTTGCAGGGCTGGAGGGTGCTGTCTACTAGTGTTGCTATGTTGTTGCAGGGCTGGAGGGTGCTGTCTACTAATGTTTCTATGTTGTTGCAGGGCTGGAGGGTGCTGTCTACTAAGAGTGTAGCTATGTTGTTGCAGGGCTGGAGGGTGCTGTCTACTAATGTTTCTATGTTGTTGCAGGGCTGGAGGGTGCTGTCTACTAAGAGTGTTGCTATGTTGTTGCAGGGCTGGAGGGTGCTGTCTACTAGTGTTGCTATGTTGTTGCAGGACTGGAGGGTGCTGTCTACTGGGGATGTTTTTGGGGCTAACATGGTGTTGCAGGGCTGGAGGGTGCTGTCTATTAAGAGTGTGGCTATGTTGTTGCAGGGCTGGAGGGTGCTGTCTACTAGTGTTGCTATGTTGTTGCAGGGCTGGAGGGTGCTGTCTACTAATGTTTCTATGTTGTTGCAGGGCTGGAGGGTGCTGTCTACTAAGAGTGTTGCTATGTTGTTGCAGGGCTGGAGGGTGCTGTCTACTAGTGTTGCTATGTTGTTGCAGGGCTGGAGGGTGCTGTCTACTAAGAGTGTTGCTATGTTGTTGCAGGGCAGGAGGGTGCTGTCTACTAAGAGTGTTGCTATGTTGTTGCAGGACTGGAGGGTGCTGTCTACTAGAGTGTAGCTATGTTGTTGCAGGGCTGGAGGGTGCTGTCTATTAAGAGTGTGGCTATGTTGTTGCAGGGCTGGAGGGTGCTGTCTACTAAGAGTGTGGCTATGTTGTTGCAGGGCTGGAGGGTGCTGTCTACTAAGAGTGTTGCTATGTTGTTGCAGGGCTGGAGGCCACGAGGGGATTCACTAATTGTGGAGCATCAGTGGGAACTGGAGAAACTGAACAGACTTGAGATGGTACAGTGTCTGTCAGTTACAGTGTCTGTCAGTTACAGTGTCTGTCAGTTACTGTTCACATGTCCCAGGGCACAGAGGGACTGTAGTTAGATCACTATGCCAGTGGTTCAGAGTTGTACATTATGTTCACTCCATGTTGCCTCAGTTTACTTGGTGTTGTCGATAACCTACAATATATTTCTGTTGTATGTACCAAAGTATCTTTGTTTTGATGTGAATGAACTAATTGGGTCGCTATCAAGTTGGGTTGTTTGTTGAATCTTCTTAGTTTAGTTTTTACGTATGCATAAAATTATGTAGTATCTGAATATGTTTTTTAATAATGGTTTGTCATAAACTATGTAGGTAGTGTTAATGGACCCACATAGTCTGGATGAACAGAAACATTTGGTATTGTACAGTGGTTATTTTATATCCTATATGTAAATATATAATTTGTTTTTATTATCTATCTGTTTTTCAACTTATTGTAATTATAATCTCATGTCATTTATGACATCACTGTGTTCACCATCCGCAGTGTGTCATTTATGACATCACTGTGTTCACCATCCACAGTGTGTCATTTATGACATCACTGTGTTCACCATCCACAGTGTGTCATTTATGACATCACTGTGTTCACCATCCACAGTGTGTCATTTATGACATCACTGTGTTCACCATCCACAGTGTGTCATTTATGACATCACTGTGTTCACCATCCACAGTGTGTCATTTATGACATCACTGTGTTCACCATCCACAGTGTGTCATTTATGACATCACTGTGTTCACCATCTGCAGTGTGTCATTTATGACATCACTGTGTTCACCATCCACAGTGTGTCATTTATGACATCACTGTGTTCACCATCCGCAGTGTGTCATTTATGACATCACTGTGTTCACCATCCACAGTGTGTCATTTATGACATCACTGTGTTCACCATCCACAGTGTGTCATTTATGACATCACTGTGTTCACCATCTGCAGTGTGTCATTTATGACATCACTGTGTTCACCATCCGCAGTGTGTCATTTATGACATCACTGTGTTCACCATCCACAGTGTGTCATTTATGACATCACTGTGTTCACCATCTGCAGTGTGTCATTTATGACATCACTGTGTTCACCATCCACAGTGTGTCATGAGGCCTGCCTGGAAGATATTCAAAATTGGTATTCCATCTATGGCAATTATCTTTAAAATGGTGTGACTGTGGTGTATTGTCAGCTGTAGATGACAAACACAACATTAACAACTGTAGGATGAAATATTGATGTGATGCCAACTGCATTCTGAAGCTAAAAGGTGATATTTCTGCCTGTATTTGCAGCTGCTGGCTGTGCACTAGAGACTCCCTCTGTCACATGTACATTTGCAGCCATTATAATGATATAAACAATTATAACTTTCTTTAGTTGAGCAGTATGTAAAGTGACTTTGGCCTGATGTTTGTATCAACAAATTATAATAATATAGACAGTTATAACTTTATTTTGTTGAGCAGTATGTAAAGTGACTTTGGCCTGATGTTTGTATCAACAAATTATAATAATATAGACAGTTATAACTTTATTTTGTTGAGCAGTATGTAAAGTGACTTTGGCCTGATGTTTGTATCAACAAATTATAATAATATAGACAGTTATAACTTTATTTTGTTGAGCAGTATGTAAAGTGACTTTGGCCTGATGTTTGTATCAACAAATTATAATAATATAGACAGTTATAACTTTATTTTGTTGAGCAGTATGTAAAGTGACTTTGGCCTGATGTTTGTATCAACAAATTATAATAATATAGATAGTTATAACTTTATTTTGTTGAGCAGTATGTAAAGTGACTTTGGCCTGATACTTCTACCAACAAATTATAATAATATAGACAGTTATAACTTTATTTTGTTGAGCAGTATGTAAAGTGACTTTGGCCTGATGTTTGTATCAACAAATTATAATAATATAGACAGTTATAACTTTATTTTGTTGAGCAGTATGTAAAGTGACTTTGGCCTGATGTTTGTATCAACAAATTATAATAATATAGACAGTTATAACTTTCTTTTGTTGAGCAGTATGTAAAGTGACTTTGGCCTGATACTTCTACCAACAAATTATAATAGTATAGACAGTTATAACTTTCTTTTGTTGAGCAGTATGTAAAGTGACTTTGGCCTGATACTTCTACCAACAAATTATAATAATATAGACAGTTATAACTTTATTTTGTTGAGCAGTATGTAAAGTGACTTTGGCCTGATACTTCTACCAACAAATTATAATAATATAGACAGTTATAACTTTCTTTTGTTGAGCAGTATGTAAAGTGACTTTGGCCTGATACTTCTACCAACAAATTATAATAATATAGACAGTTATAACTTTCTTTTGTTGAGCAGTATGTAAAGTGACTTTGGCCTGATACTTCTACCAACAAATTATAATAATATAGACAGTTATAACTTTCTTTTGTTGAGCAGTATGTAAAGTGACTTTGGCCTGATACTTCTACCAACAAATTATAATAATATAGACAGTGATAACTTTCTTTTGTTGAGCAGTATGTAAAGTGACTTTGGCCTGATACTTCTATCAACAAATTATAATAATATAGACAGTTATAACTTTCTTTTGTTGAGCAGTATGTAAAGTGACTTTGGCCTGATGCTTCTACCAACAAATTATAATAATATAGACAGTTATAACTTTCTTTTGTTGAGCAGTATGTAAAGTGACTTTGGCCTGATGCTTGTATCAACAAATTATAATAATATAGACAGTTATAACTTTCTTTTGGTGTGCAGTATGTAAAGTGACTTTGGCCTGATACTTCTATCAACAAATTTTAATAATATAGACAATTATACCTTTCTTTTGTTGAGCTGTATGTAAAGTGACTTTGGCCTGATACTTCTATCAACAAATTTTAATAATATAAACAATTATACCTTTCTTTTGTTGAGCTGTATGTAAAGTGACTTTGGCCTCATGCTTGTATCAACAAATTATAATAATATAGACAGTTATAACTTTCTTTTGTTGAGCAGTATGTAAAGTGACTTTGGCCTCATGCTTGTATCAACAAATTATAATAATATAGACAGTTATAACTTTCTTTTGTTGAGCAGTATGTAAAGTGACTTTGGCCTCATGCTTGTATCAACAAATTATAATAATATAGACAGTTATAACTTTCTTTTGTTGAGCAGTATGTAAAGTGACTTTGGCCTCATGCTTGTATCAACAAATTATAATAATATAGACAGTTATAACTTTCTTTTGTTGAGCTGTATGTAAAGTGACTTTGGCCTCATGCTTGTATCAACAACCACTGGACACATATTAAACTGCAAAGTTACCTACATGATCTAATCTATGCCATCTAAACTATTGATCTTCTATAAATTCAAGTTGTGGTTATTTGGATGTTCATTTAAGTACCTCGGAATGGTGTGACTTTCTTGAAAATAATGATTTTATATTGTCACCTGTTGATATACATAATTATTCACGATAACCTTATAAAATGTACATTTTATCTTCCTAAGGATCGTGATTGCTAACATAACTGTACATACACTAAACACTTGACTACCTAATAAATTGCATAATGCGTTGAGATATAGGTGACATACAGAATTTTTTTATTCTGTACAGCTATAGGTTGAAATATACACTTTATTATTATCAACTGCATTCTAATCATTGGGCTGCCTGAGTAGAGTGGAAGTAGATAACTCCATCTTGACTCTCGGACCATTAATGTGATGTACAATGACTGGGACCATTAATGTGATGTACAATGACTGGGACCATTAATGTGATGTACAATGACTGGGACCATTAATGTGATGTACAATGAATGTCCTGTTGCTACATTGACACAATGTGGATGTGTTTCTGGTCATATCATATGAAGAACTGAAAAAATATGATCCAAACCCAAAACAATATAATCCAAAGGTTTTCAGGGACTCTGGGCCCAAATAATTTTTTCTTTTACTTATTTACATTATTTGTTTTCTTATATATGTTTTACCAACTGATGTGTTTAACTTGTATGTATTATTCAATTTTTTTAAACACATAATTGCATACGTGATTATATTTTTCAAGCCTGAGTTAAGTAAGATGTAATTGTCCAGTAGGATTGAGCTTTGCTCTGAATGTACTTGTGTCTCTGTAGGTGGAGAAGACACGCCATATCCTACTGCTCCGAGAAAAACTCCAGGAGCAGAACCGGAGCCACGAGATAAGTAAACTCGACAAGGAGGCGATGAACATGTCAAAACAAGCACGTAGTGTCGGTCTTGGCAAGCAGAGGGAGTCGTTGGAGCCAGAGAAAGACCTTGATGAGACGGAGGTGGCACCAGTGCCTGTAGGTGCGGGGAGGCAGGGCTCCTGTGAGGAGGTGGGCGAGTGTAACCACAAGAAGGACCTGCTGTCAAAGTGTCTTGCTCTGTTGATGAGAGGCTGGGCCCAGCAGCCACTACCACTTGTCTCCAAGGTGAACCCACACTTCATTTTCTCATTTCTTTCTATTGCATATGGGAAAATTGGGGATCACTGATAATAATAATAATAATGTTTAACACTTTTATAGTGCATGTATCCTTGAAAATGCAAGCTCAGAGGTGCAACAAACAAAACCATCATAGGGGACAGGCAAAAGTCGTCATTGGAGCATGGAACTGCTGAAAATTTATGGTAGAAAAGCAATTTCAAACAAATATGTTTTAAGTTTTTTTTAACGAAATGTGACTACAGTTTCAGAAGATTTAATTGTGATATGTAGTTGATTCTAGATTGTTGGCACAGCTATAGAGAAAGCATGTTTGTCAATATTGAGCTTAGTTTTAGGAACAAAAAGATCATCTAAGGGTCCTAGAGATATCAGAAAAATGTAGCAGATAAATGTATAATTGTGTGACCTCATGTGACCATTGGTCAGTGTAACATGTGCTACGTGACTGCCGTGCTCAACTGTGAGGGCGGAGCTAATGCTGAGCACAGAATGTTTAATGCAACTGCTGAGTAAGTGAACAGAAAAGCACACAAGCACCTGCCTAACCTGTGATTAGTGGTCATGAGAGGTGAACACATGGAAGCATCTGTACAGTAGGCAATGTTGCAAGTAGCCATCAAGTATCAGTCATTGTGGTATTTATTATTTCACAGGCCATGGAGTTGAGCATGACAGACACTGTTGCATCAGACGACAGTGACATGATGTCATCAACATGTGACTCCGACAAGATGAGTTCGCAGAATGACATGACACTTGGGTAAGTGTAATTTTGTGCTGCCATTTGAAGTCAGAGAACCCAACCTGAGGATAAAGCTGATAAATTGATGTTATCACTGTCTATTTTAAGTTGACAAATTTGACAGAATGTACTAAATAACTTGTTCTGAAGGTCTAACATTAATATATCACCACTGCATTCAAATGTGCTGCCTTAGATGAAGGGTGTGTCTTGTAGAACATAATCTTAGCGATGGTTTTATATGTTCGCAAGATAAAAAAACATGCATCAAACATTGATTCAAAAACTCTCCCTGTATGTGGTGCAATTCTTATAATCTGAAATATTTCTTAGCAGAATAACTCTCAGTGGCAAATTTGATTAATATACATATATATTGTATGTGTTAGATAGCATGACTGTTTCAGTTTGTTTTCAGCAGGTGATGCGCCCGATGTAATGCTTAACATTATTTTCACACTTATACAACCATTCTTATCAGCTCTTACAGGGATCTCATTTTGTGCTGAAATATTGTGGCTTCAGTCTATTTTATATTTAAGTGTTGGGTGTCATATTTGTGTGCATATGACTGACTATTATGTGAAACTTTGTACTCTTGATAATAACATTAACAAAAGTAATAATATTAAAATGCCAAATTGAGATTTCATGTATCAAGAAGCAAATTTCTTTTACAAATTACGACCAAATACAGTACAACATGCTTATAGCAAACATGCTTACAACGAATTGACGGATATATCGAAACAATTTCTTACATACACATTTGTTTCCTATCTGTTCCATTATAAGCATTTATGCATATTATGAATATTATTACGAACAAGTTTTGCCCTATAATGAATTTCTCTCCACCTGAAAATCGCTTGGTTGTACACAAATACTTCCTGCCCGTGACCAAAGTAATTAGGTCAGTGAGATAACAGGACTAGGCACTGAGAAGACGCTGCTGCACTCACAGCCCATGTCGAATTGTCTTTTGTTTTCTGCCCTAGCCAACAGTAGTTACCATGACGTCATCCTGTCACAGTTCTTGTTTAGTATCATTACGTCATATTTCATTCCTTTTTCACAGAGAGTGGACTGCAATGTTTTATGATAGCTGTATTTAATATAACATTTGTAGATGTTTTTTGTCCATGAAGTTGAAGCCATGCTGCGGCTACTCACCCATAGCTCAATGCCCATTAAGTCAGTTGGGGATATCACTGACAAAGGCAATAGTTTGCTGTGCTGCTCACTAACCTATGTTAAATAAACATTGGTTCACATAGAAATGTGAACTGCTTGTAGTGCACTACTCAGCTCAATTAAGCTAATTACAGATTTGATTTGGTTTTATCATCGAATCGATTGCAATAAGCAAAGCCAGACTTTACACATTTTGATCACACAGCATCATTAATATAGATTTTGTTCCAACAGCCAGGGATGTGATTCTCTATAAATAGGCCTGTTTAAAAGTTGTTAATCAGACGACTTCTTGAATGTTATAATGTTCATGCCGACTCACAATGCCAGGTCAAAAACACAAATGCTTAGATCTAAAGACTAAGATTGCCGTCATTCAGTTCAGTCC
Organism: Ridgeia piscesae; assembly: GCA_025642075.2. NCBI lineage: Eukaryota > Metazoa > Annelida > Polychaeta > Sabellida > Siboglinidae > Ridgeia > Ridgeia piscesae. Next base: position 516,523 of record JAODUO010000156.1, read on the forward strand.
ATGGATGATATATAAAATAGTATCGCTCTTAATATATCATGTCATATTTCAATATTGTTCACACACACGCACACACGACACACGCACACACACACGCACACACACACAAAAAAAAAAAACACAAAACACAACAAACAACACACACACACACACACACACACACACACACACACACACACACACACACACACACACACACACACACACACACACACACACACACACCACACACACACACACACACACACACACACACACACACACACACACCACACACACACACACACACACACACACACACACACACACACACACACACACACACACACACACACACACACACACACACACACACACACACACACACACACACACACACACACACACACACACACACACACACACACACACACACACACGCACACACATTTTGGAACTGTTTTATGTGTCATCTAAATAAATGTTACACAACAAAATATCTTTGCATTTGGTAGACACCTGGAAAATAGTATGAAACTGTCATTCAGAGCACTGCCACCTAGCAGATAACCACATACATGTTTCTAAAGAATTAACAGATTTAACGAACTCGTTAGTTGCCCATAAAGTATCCATGATAGGCGTGTTTTATTGTGCATAGTTATGGTTGCCATTTTTGGTTGGGTGGGAATGTTTCTTGGAGCGCTCTGATGGTCTTAATGACTACCATTTCTTCAGTTCTCTAAACGCCTGGTGTCTTAGTGTCTACAGGTACGTTCTCTTCACATTGCTTTTGGCATCACCACATTTTTGTACAAGTGTCCGTTGCTAACTTTTTGAAACATACCACAGTGAATGTGAAACACTGCTTTTGCATAAACAAAGTAAGATTTTATTTGTGTTTGATGTGCATGTGCTATATTTAGAACTACCACAACCTAGCAATGAGAAATAATTGCAGGATAAAACATGTTCTACTTGATGTGCTACTCACAAGAAGCACTTGTTTGTTTCATTAGACATGAGTTAAGTACAACAACAAGACATGTAGGTTTATGTCAGGATATTTCAACTGCATTGGCTAGCCTTTGTCGTGGACTGGGTGCAAGTAGAGTGTCACATGACCAGTGTCATGTGACACAAGCTGCAGATAAGCTGTGGGTGCTCAGTGTAAAGTCACTGCATCTCACATAGAATGAAGGCTGGCAAGGGCAAGCAGAAGACATTTGATGTTGCAAAAATAATTATTAAGAAATAAAGTCACATTTCTTGTTGAGGTAATTATTTGATTATGCCTACTGAAACAGGCTGAGAAACCAGAAGTATGTTTGTACTGGCACAACAGGATGTATAGGAAAATAAAATGCCAAAGGGGACACTGCCCAATCTGCCCCCGTCAATACACGACTCACTGTTACAGATGTTGCATTGTATATTGTAGTGCCAACGTCATGGATCATTGTCCTTAACAAAGTCTGGTACATGCAATTATAATAAAGTCCATTTTTTCTTTGGCAGTAGTAACACATCTATAGAAATGTGTTTATTTTGGAATAATATGTCTTCCTGAGTTTTTATTTTGTTACATTTCAAATTTATTAGCTGTACAGAATTGTGCATATCTTGCGCAGATTAGCTAAAAAGAATTTTGCATTTTTAGGATGGAGGGATTCTGTCATCAATATTTAAAAAAAATTGAGTGAGATAACTATAAATTAATAAACAACACATTTCACAAGTCTGTATATTATATTTTCTTAATACTGTAGTTCATGTGCACTATCCTACTCTACATCTGGCTTTCAGTGTAGACACCTCGTAGTTGAACAAACTGGCAACAGGTGGGGCTGCAAATAGTTTTTTTCAACTTGTCACAATGGTAGAGGGTGATAGCAGCATTCACCCAGTGACGGTTATGTGAGGATCACGAGTGTTTTGATGGGCAGAGCAAGCAGAAGACCTGAATGTGTGTGCATGACTTTTGTAGAACGATGAAACGCTCCCCCACGTCCATTAGCCACCTGCTGGTGCTGCCCTCTGGTGTCATGCCCCGCAGCAGTTCCGCGCCTGACGTGCGTCGCAGTAAGCTGGCTGTGGCGCGGGCCAGGTGAGGTTGAAGACTGTCTCGTGTTGTCTAGTTCAACGTTGTCCCAACGTCTTCACTTGTCAGTGTCTGTCCCTGGGGGTGGGGCCTGAAATGCGGGAGAAATGGGGGCTAGGAGATAGGATACAGAGGGGGACTGAGACATTGGGTACAGAGGATGCCTGTATAGTTGGAACATCGGATACAGAAGGGGACTGGGAAATTGGATACAAAGGTAGACTTGGGGCTGGGATGTGGGTTGACCGGGGGAAGAGGGGTCTGGAACGTGAGGGCATGGAGGGACCAGGATATAAGGGGTTGGGAACACAGGAACAATATGTGGTACCCTAGAGATAGGGGCGTATGTGATATGGGGGCACTGAGATATGGGAGTGGGGGTGAAGGGTCCTTGGACTGGGGGAGCTGGACTCTAGGGGCTGGGGTTAAGGGGTCTGATAGATTATTCATGTATAACTGGTATTGGAAGTATTTGTTCTGTTCTAACTAATTAGTTATCCTGAGTGTGTCAGTTTGTACTTAAAGTATTGCATTACTGTGGTATTAAAAGTGCTAAACATATGAGGCATACAGTGGTTTTTGGTGTTTTGGGTTATGCAAATATATAAAAAGTATACTTATACTAAATAAACTCATGGGTCAGACAGTTGATCCTCCTATTTTACTGCGGTTCACTAATACTGGGTGAAAGAGAAGAGAAAGTACTGTCGGGTGCCCACAGGTTATTTACTAAATGTCATTATGTTGGATCCTTCCTGTAAAATGTTATCATCAGCTAGGAGTGAGGATACTAATGTGGGAATTGTTTGGGACAATTATAATTTGCGGGAGTGTCAAGACCTTTACCATCTGGGGACAATCTCTGACAAGTATCTTAGATCTGTCCGCATGCCTCTCTCATTAATCGCAGTTATTTTGTCACCATTTTTACAAAAGTCCACTTCTTGACAAATTTCTTATACAAACATCCATTACCAGAAGAAATTACTGGTTCAAACTTGACTGAGGAGTAAATGTTGTGGCATGATGACATGGAAAGAAACTGCATACTTGGTGGCCTCATGACTGCTGTGGGGCAGACACCAAACTAGAACCTAATATACAGTGCTGTGCATGAGTGTCTTCACTGTGGTGGTGGCACTGGGTATTGTGATGTTGAGTGGTCAGAGTTGTGTAGACATAGTAACGTTTTATATCCTGGTTTGTTGTGCTATGAATCTATCTTGTAATAGATTATGAACTTTTCTTGATATTGCTGAAACATGATGTAACATTGTGTAAGTGAAGGATGAATGCAAGGCTTGAGATGAAGAAACAATACTACTAGTACCGGGGGGGGGTAGACATACTGGATTTAAGACAAGATCTCAACATACCGTTCATTTCATGATAAACTTGTATTTAATTGTCCTAAAAAAAATTCTACTATGTCAATGCATAAATTTCATCACAGCATATTCATTGCACACAAAACCAAATGCTGTGCTAAAAGTGCATGATGGGACACTTTAGCATGTTTTTGATTAATAACTGATACAGATGCAGTTTAGAACAATTTCCTACCAATTAAAATGCCTTTAAATAGATCACTTTGTAATAAAATTTGCACTTGTAATTTAAATGATGATTGTAATGGAATTAAGACAATGCCTTAGGACAACTGATGTTAGGATATCATTTGGCAGCACAAAATCATTGGTACAGCCAAATATCTCTTTACCCAAAACTGTGTTATGTAATTCATTTCTATCAGCTGATTGTGTAGGTGCTAGTAGTGTTAATATATTTTAAAATAAAATTGACATATACCTAAGACGGGCGGGGATAGATAGGTTGGACTCTCGATAAGCCAAATGGCTTCATAGTCCACCTGCCATCTAGAGTTGAATCTGTAGGTGGCAATCTTGTTAAATCTTGTTAAATCTTTTTGATAGTTGCAGCCTATTTGATAGGTCTTGTTAATGCCACAATGGCGACCAAAGTTAATTTGTTTGTTTCTGCATTTCATACAAATTATGTCTACTATGTTTTAAGGAAGGCTTAATGTGTTCTTGCAAGTTATCAGTTGTTGATTTCACTAGATGTTTTCACTACAACAAGTGATAACTGATTGGATAAACAGGATATGTCGCGTTTTGGAAAAAAGATATGGCGGTTATTGCATTTTAGAAACAAACACTCTTATGCATTGAAAATAAAAGGGTTATATCGCATTTTGAAGACAAAAAGATATTACACTACGTCAGTGTGACTATGAACTAAAGGTGGCTACGTGAATGGGCAACAGTTTTTATTTGGCATTTATCGTGTTTTGCCCTCAAACCTTTCACACACGTATATATATATATATATATATATATATATATGTGGTAGAAAAGTGAGGAGACGAATGAAAAGACGAAGAAAAGATGACAGTAACCATGGCCAGTGTGACCCCTGACGACAGGGACAGCAAGAGGAGACCAACATAGGGGCATCTCGTGGCACATAACTGTCTGATAACCAGCACATTTACCCTGCTTGTTTAGTATATGGTAGTATCATGTTTTAATATCAGTAGATTTATTATCTTGAATATCTATCTGAATATGTTAATGAGCTTACATCGCTAATCATTATAATTAGTATACTTAAGCATTAACCCTTTTCTCTTTTGCATATAAGCATGCTACTTATATCATAATACAAGCATCATTTCCATCACCTTTCTTAATAACATCCCATTTTGTAATGTTTTTCTTGTATTTTACTGCTTTTGAATGGGAATTCTTCATAGAATGTTTCTATAGAATGTTGAGAGTGCACATTTGTTGCATTGTTCTGCCTCTGATGTTGCTATTTTCTGTAATTCTTCATTGGCATGCAAACATTGACAGAGCTGCTAATGCTGTATTTGAATCTTTCCCAAGCAGTGTCCGGCTCATCCCAGGCCTTCTGAGTTAAAGAATCAAGTTATGTTGACATAACAAAATATATACTTAGTACACACTCTAATATATTTAAGAATGTTTTTACTTTGCATGCTGTTAACAGAAGAACGCAGAATTATTCCCAAACGGCTGGACTTGAGAAAGTTATGATTTGTGTTGGTTAAATTTGAGATTTGTTGCAAGTCAGGAGTGGTAGTTGGTAGTTGGTAGTTGATAACTATTCCTGCTACATATCTAAGAAATGTATGGACGTTTGAACTGAGACAAATGCAGTTAGTTCTATACTTTTAAAATTAAAATATGTATACTTACCTGGCTCCGTCGCTTCACAAAGTGCAATAGACTTGGCCACGCCCAAGTTGCTCGCCATAATTAATAGAATGAAAAAATTACCTATCCCCACAGCTCCCACCACCTCATCCAATCACTGAGTCTCTTCTCTTCGCACTTAGCAAAAAGGCTCATACTGTGATGGGTAATCTCCCTATAGCAGGGAAGGAGGGAGGGTGATATGGTGAGGTGACAGAGCCAGGTAAGTATGTTACTTATAAATACATATTTTAATTCTAAAATATAGAATATATTGCGTAACATTGACTTAGCCTGGCAATGTCGCTTCACAAGGTGCAGAATCTAGGTGAATGGATGGTGGGATATACACAATGTTACCTCTAATGATCTCTAATGTTGGGTGCAGATTTGATTCTGCAGCCACTACCGGTCCTAGTTGAAAGAGATCGGCAGAATAGAGAGATAGATCCTTGAGATAAAAATAAGTTATGGTGTTATGACAACGCCAGGTATCAGCTCGCAGAATCTGTTCCATGGAGGCCTGTCTGTGGAATGCGAGCGATGCAGCCATGGATCGTACCTGTTGCACCTTAACCTTGTGGGACTCAAGGAGAGGTGTAGGGGAATTTGTGTAGTACTCCAGAATCGTTTCCGGATCCACCCGGAGATTGTGGATGGTACAATGTCTCGTTTATGCCCCAGTTTGAATGACACAAAGAGGAGGCGCTTGTGCTCCCTCCAAGGCATGGACCTGTCTAGGTAGAATCTTAGTGCCCATATTGGGAACAGGAGTCGGTCTTCAGCCATGCCATTGCTCAAATGATGGTCAAGTGTTGGAATTGTGCATAGAAGCACGCATTTCGGGTCCTTGCCGAATACTTGCGTCTTTGATATGAATGATAGGTCCGTTGTATTCGGGCATGTTCAAGGCATGGATTTCGCCCCGACGTTTGCCGGAAGTAAGCGCGATGAGGAAAACCGTATTCCATGTAAGCAGCTGATCCAATGTTTGGTCTAGCGGTTCGAAAGGTGGTTTTGTCAAAGCTGACAAAACTAAGACTCTGGAAATTGACATTGATGGTGTCTGTTCCATTTCGATATTTCGAAGTAGCGACTTCAGTGCAGGATTTCGTCCTACTTCCGCACTGGAAGTGGCACGAAGAGTGTTGGCGATTGCTTGCAATGGTTGAGATAGCCAAATGTTTATCCGTGTGAAGATGGAGAAGAAAATCCGACACTACACTCTCAGTAGCCGAGAGTGGATTAATGTGTTGTATGTTACACCGAGCAGTGAAGATCCTCCACTTGGACTCATAGATCACCAGAGTAGTATCTCGCTGGGGTCTACTGACATAGGAGGCAACGTCGACCGAACGGTCTCTGCTGCAGAGGGTAATCCCGGATACTCTCCATGTGTGTAGCTGGAGATTGGACGTATCTCGATGGATCTAACCTCAAGGCTGAGATATTAACCGAGGAATGTTGGGTATCCGGAGTGGAGATTGTACCAACATCCCTAAGAGTAGTGGGAACCAGATCGCCTGGGGCCAGTGTAGGGCAATGAGGATCAGTTCGCACTGGTCCCACTGGGTCTTCTCGAGCACTTGTGGTAACAGAGATGGTGATGGGTATGCGTATGCCCACAGTGCCTTCCAGCTCATTGACAGAGCATCTACTGCCATGGCTGATGGATCTGGAACAGGGGACACAAATAGTGGAAGTTTGTGATTCCACCTCATTTGGAAACAGATCCAATAATGGGATTCCCCATTCCTGTGCTCGGATGACAGATGGATGTAGAGACCATACTGTACCTGACATCTGGGAAGGGCGTGACAGAATGTCTGCAAGACGTTCAATCTCCTGGGGATGTGTCGTGCCCAGAGTACTATTTGGTTGGCCTGACACATGAGGAGTAGCTTCTTGGTCCGTCTGCATAGCTGTATTGACCATGTTCAGCCCTGCTTGTTGATGTAAGACACTACAGTGGAGTTGTTTGATGCAACCAGGACTGTCAGACCCATAAGCTTCTGCAGCCAGTGGACCATGGCTCTGTGTATGGCTTCTAACTCGAGTATGTTGATGTGAAGTGTTTTCTCGGTTGTTGTCCATACACCGGACACCGTCAATGCATTCCAATGTGCTCCCCAGCCGATGTTCGATGCATCCGTGAACAACTGAGTGTCTGGTTCTGTCGGGGTAATTGGGGCTCCCCTCAGAACATTGTGCTGACTTCCACCATTGGAAATCTTCCTCCGCCATGGGGGAAAGAGGTATCCACAAGTTGCTGGTTAAAACTTTGGGCTTCGCAGGTGTGCAGCCGTCCTAGAGGAACCATTTTCTCTGTGGACGCAAAGAAACCGAGCAGGATCTGCCATGTATGAGCACATCCTCCTTGGCTTAGCAGGAATGAGCAAATCAGTGCTTTGATTTTGTGATATTGATCCAGAATTGGAGTGACCTGGAAGGAAACCAGGTCGAACTGGTATCCCAGAAAAAGGAATTTCTTTGTTGGGATCAGTTCCGACTTCTTGTTGTGAATGAGGAGGCCCATCGTGTGGCAGAGATTGAGCACTTGTACAGTATCTCGGAGTCACTGGTCGTGAGATGGTGAATAGATGAGCCAGTCGTCAAGGTACTGACAGAGATTGATGCCCATCACGTGTACCAGCATTTTGATCTGTCATAATCTTGGCGAATACCCAAGGTGCTGGAGAAAGACCAAACGGCAGTAACCGGAATTGGTATATGGTGTCCCGAGTCTGTTGGTATATGGTGTCCCGAGTCTGTTGGTATATGGTGTCCCGAGTCTGTTGGTATATGGTGTCCCGAGTCTGTTGGTATATGGTGTCCCGAGTCTGTTGGTATATGGTGTCCCGAGTCTGTTGGTATATGGTGTCCCGAGTCTGTTGGTATATGGTGTCCCGAGTCTGTTGGTATATGGTGTCCCGAGTCTGTTGGTATATGGTGTCCCGAGTCTGTTGGTATATGGTGTCCCGAGTCTGTTGGTATATGGTGTCCCGAGTCATTTTCGGTAACCTCTGCGGATGGGTATGTGGAAATAGGTATCTACAAGATCAATGTAAGTGACCCAGGCGTCTCGAGGGAGAGATCGCTGAATGCTTCCGCACTCTCCATCGTGAAGTGGGGAATCTCTAGGAAGAAGTGACTGTAACACCCGGGAGATGTATTGTCGCAGACTACCTCTACAACTTTGTTTGTTGCATGGACTGTATCAGTGACCAGAGGGCTGTGCCCTTCACGATAGAGCCCTTGTCTACAAACGCAGATAGGGCACCCGTCATGGGGGACATTCTCTGAACAGAAGACGGAAACCGACTTCCAGAACATTGCACACCCACTCACTGCATCTCCTTTGTCTCCAGACATCACAGAACAGGGACAGAGCTCCCACCTTCCTTGTAAGCAAAGGAGGTAACACGACCACCTGTCGTGGTATGTGTAAAGGGTCGAAGGTCGCGTAATGATAGGGCTGACCGGTGCCCTAGTCCTGGGACACAGGTAGTCCTGACCTATGTCGTCATCCTCCTCGTTGGTGAAAGGGAGGTCCTGAACCACGTTCTCTCGCTGCTGACGTGAGAACGACAGTGGCATTGGTATAGCAGCCTGCCGTCGTTGCACGGATCTAGCCGGTGCTGACCGATGTGGAGCAGCACGTGTTTACCAACGGTAAAAGGTGCCGAGCCCCTGTATAGGGCATAGTCTCGTTGCTGACTAGCCACCTTGTCCCGCAACTGTAGCTTAGTTGCGAGTTCGTCAAATAGTGACGAAGCCCCAAATGGAGCAGTACGAAGGCGCTCCCGTTCCTCTAGTGGCACAAGGGGAGAGACTCATCGTAGAGCTCGGTCCTGTTGATGCAGTAGGATGTTGTAGGCGATGGCGCAATCCAAGGTAGCACCATCGTACCAAGCCGTTGCCACTGACTGAGACAACTGTAAAGTTGCCTTAAGCTGTTCCAACATCTGTTCTGTGGATACGCTTCCAATGTCCACATGGTCAATCAGTCCTTGTATGGACCGACTGAGGGCAGCTCTCCAGGAGGTGATACACAGCCGTCGGCATGTCATGGCTGCGAGGTCACAGAAATACTTCTGCTCCGTGCCGAGTCGTGCTCCCCCCCACCTGAGACCCGAGAAATCTCGGTGAAGCTCTCGTGAAAACAGAAAATCTATAGAAGAAAGCTCTAACAGAGAGTGCAGGGTCTCTCTGGAGCGAAGTACCGAAGTAAATTGGTGTGAATAGCCGCCCTGAGGGTTTTTTAATTCTTGCTGAATTTTCTGAAAGTGATGGATCATTGCCTCAGAAAAAGGAAAACCAGGCTGGGGGAGCAGACGTGGCAATGTGTGAGGGACAAGACTGTCAGTCGCTGGCAATTCATCAGAGAGATACATGTGGACCAGGATGACCCGTTCTGAATGTGATACATTGTTCGTCCGGTTGTATGGCAACTGATTGTGGAACTGGATCAGTGTACTGTTTGTCAACAGAACTCCAGGCACCATCTTCATCCGAACAGGAATACACGAGCCGATCATCAAACGCCACGTGAGGACACTAATTATAGGAGAACGGCAAGAATACATAATTGTTGTCTGTGTCACGCTGCCGGGCGGAACCGGCAGATTCTGCCGGTGTACGGTGTGGGTACTCGCCTGCGTAATGTCGCTAGTCGGGAAGTCATGTCCGGGACTCGCCTGTGTATTCCCGGGACCAACATTTCAACGCCCACTCAACCGTTAATTTCGGTGGAAACAGGCCACAAACCGGCTCTTCTAGCTGCGAGTGGGTTGCGGGTCACGAAAACGGACCCCGTGTCGTGGAGCCAGTGAAGGCAAACTCCGGTTTTAATGCGCCTAATTTTTCCCGTAATTGCAGCCTGTTTGTTCGGTTGCAGTCCCCGGAGACCGGGTGAACTCCTACGTGGAGAAATGCAATTGTTGAAACGCATATTGACGGTACCCTGAGGTTAGCGTTAAGGCTGCAGTGGTTTCTGATTGGCTTCGGTCGGTGACCTGCGTCGAACGGGGTCAATCTCTGGCTCTCCGGAGAACTGGCCGAGTCTCCGGCTTCGGGTTAACCTCCAGCCCTCCGGCTCCGGCCCTCCGGCTCCATTCTATCCGGAGGCATGTCACCGGTTTTCCGCCCGGGCCGGGCCCGTCAGCATAAGTCCATTGACATGGACTGCCGGGTGTGCTCGGATTCTCTTTTGAATCCATCTGGTGGGACTATTTTTTGTCCGGGCAGTTCCGTTGAATGGCCCAGGTCGACACTGGGCCTCCGGGAGCACAGCAGGGCCGATTATTCACGCCCCCAACGATGGTTGAACCGTCGCTAATCGCGCGTTGGTAATATAGGCTGTTCGCGAAAACGGTTGAGAATATCTTCTTACATGGACTAACGGTCACGGTCTTGGACCATCTCCGGGGTTGGCACCGGAGGAAACCCAAGAAGCTGCCACAAGATATGCTACATGTCTGTAGGCTAGCCCGCTTGTGGCTGCACATCTAATAGGGCGGGTTGTAGCAATGTTTACATGTATCAGGCGCTTGCGTTTCTTTATACTATTCCATTCCATACTTAATCAGTCCAATGTGAACAAGTGTCGTACTTGTTGTCGACTGTAATACCATGACAAGAGACACTTGTTCGGATGATTATCGCCGCCGTGCATGAGTCTAGTGCAGACGGTGTCGTCCACCATTGCAATTACGTTACAATTGAAATGTGGTCTGAAAACAGCCCATTATATTGCAGAGGTGAAAAGAAAAACAACAAACCGTAACTTTGTTTAAACAAAATATGATATCAGCTCACAAAAATTATAAATACGGAGCTACGCAAAGGCAAGACTTAAACGATGGCGGCGCCAAGTAAGAAGAGAAGAGACTCAGTGATTGCATGGAGTGGTGGGAGCTGTGGGGATAGGTAATTTTTTCATTTTATTAATTATGGCGAGCAACTTGGGCGTGGCCAAGTTTATTGCATGTTAGGCAATAAGTACAGTACCCATTGAACAGTTGCTGTAACATCCCTGTCACATCAAATTTATTGATAGACAAACTATTATTGACTACATCAATCACAATTTGGTCTGTGGATAGTTTGATACACTGGCCAACTGACAGTCACCCGATTAAACCAACATTGATTTGTCTGGCTGAAAACATCAGTGTGTCCTGACATTAACATATAACTTAATTCTACATAGCAAGAACATGTATGCAATGCTGAAGATTTTCACATGGAAAACCTGCCTATTTTAGTGATATATTTGTGAAATTCTGTATGTACACGTTACAACTTTGACTTAATGAACTGCCCTAACTTATGCAATGTACATGTACATTGTAGCATGTGTTTTGATACTCTGTAGAAATCAAGGATGTCTTATACACTGTATTGGCAATAGACTACAACTTTTTTCAGAAAAAGACATTTTGAATACGAAGTGAAGTGCAGCTGTGAATGTTAATGTGATGCCTCATCTGAAATAGTAAAGACTTTCTGGTAATTTTCCAGTGGTTTGTGATAGTATGTGTTTGTCTTTCACATTTTATTCACTAACCCCCATTTGTTCTAATAAAATTATTAGATCAGTGATGATATACATCAATTGCCTGGCATGCTACAACAAAAATATGTTACTATAAAACTTCATTAACATATCTGGTAGTCATCAACTTAAAATATATTCAACCAACTGAATGTGCAATACTCTCACTGACTGACATATGTTTTCCAATGTCTCATGTACAACACTTTTATGTCTATGACTGAGACATCCAAATTCAGGAATCTTTACTGGTTTATCAAAGGGCAGATTATGACTTCCTTGTGGTGTTGAGAGTTTCAATGCATCCATTTTCCTTCATGCAGGTCACCGTCTCCAGAGCCAAAGAAGTCTCACTCGTCAGACAACATTAAATCTGCGATGGGAGATGGCGTGTATGATGAGAAAGAGGCTCTGTATGCACCCATTGTGGAGGAGATTCGTGTGAGCCCAGTCGTGTCCCGCAAGGGCTACTTGAACATCCTGGAGGAGAAGACAAGTGGCTGGAGGAAACAAGTGGGTGGTGAGTGAACGCATTTTCCTCTCGTCACCAGTGTCGCTTTCCTTGTGTCACTTGTGTCATTTTTCTTGTGTCACTTGTGTCATTTTCCTTGTATTACTTGTGTCATTTTCCTTGTATCATTGTATGATTTTCCTTGTATCACTTTTATAACATTCCTTTATCACATGTGTCATTTTCACTGGGTCAATGATTATTTGTAGGGTTGTAGGTTATACACCATTCCTGTGTACAACCATTAGTTGTATGGTTGTCTGTTGCACTTGTATACTGCCCTATGTGTATAACCAGTCATTTATTATTACAAGTTCTACATCACATCTACATGTACAACTATTAATTGTATGGTTGTACACCACCTGTACAAATACAATCATCAGTTGTATGGTTGTAGGTTGTACGCCGTCCCTATGTCTACATGTACAACAATGAGAAAGACCCGGTAGAGCGCAGTCTCATCAACCTGGCCACGGCACAAGTGGAGTTCAGTGAAGAATCTCAGGCCCTTCTAAAGGTAACTCATCAACACCTGGGTCAACACTAGGGTCATTGATCACATGGTTTCACTCAACACAAACATAGATACAAAGTACACCGTAACATCTGCTTAAAAGACACCTTTGAGAAAAGAATAACTTTGAAATCCTCATTCTGGCTGGCATCATGCCAGATTACCATGACGCATCTTGTGCCATCTGATATGTGTTGAAATTTATTTTACATGAATAGGTCTGTGTTACAGGCATGTGACATGTGTACTACAAATGCATAACACATTCTCTGTTAATTTTGATGAATGTGTTTGTGTTGTAGGCACGTAACACATTCTCTGTGTTGACAAAGCATCGAGGTTTCCTGCTGCAGAGTCTGGATGACAAGGAGTTCCACGAGTGGTTGTATGCCCTCAATCCCTTGCTGGCTGGCCAAATCAGGTAACTACTACATATTCCACCCTCAATCTACTCCTCGCAAGCCAGATTAAATGACTACTCGCCCTTATACATGTTCTACTATCAAATGCCCTTGCAGGCCAGATCACGTAACTACTGCATATTCATCCTTCAACCTCCCTCCTCGAAGACCAGATTAGGTAACTATTTACACTTGTACAGATTCTACCCTCAACCCCATTGCCGGCGACATCAGGTAACTACACTCACCCATCTACATATTCTACCCTCAACCTCCTGACAGGTGAAATTTTTTAAGTACTCACCCATCTACATATTCTACCCTCAACCCCCTGAGAGGTGACATTAGTTAACTACTCACCCATCTACATATTCTACCCTCAACCCCCTGACAGGTGACATTAGTTAACTACTCACCCATCTACATATTCTACCCTCAATCCCCTGGCAGGTGAGATTAGTTAACTAATCACCCATCTATATATTATACCCTCAACCCCTGGCAGGTGAGATTAGTTAACTACTCACCCATCTACATATTATACCCTCAACCCCTGGCAGGTGACATTAGTTAACTACTCACCCATCTACATATTCTACCCTCAGCCCCCTGGCAGGTGAGATTAGTTAACTACTCACCCATCTACATATTATACCCTCAACCCCTGGCAGGTGACATTAGTTAACTACTCACCCATCTACATATTCTACCCTCAGCCCCCTGGCAGGTGAGATTAGTTAACTACTCACCCATCTACATATTCTACCCGTAATCCCCTGGCAGGTGAGATTAGTTAACTAATCACCCATCTATATATTATGCCCTCAACCCCCTGGCAGGTGACATTAGTTAATTACTCACCCATCTACACATTGTACCTTCAGCCCCCTGGCAGGTGACATTAGTTAACTACTCATCCATCTAAATATTATACCCTCAACCCCTGGCAGGTGAGATTAGTTAACTAATCACCCATCTACATATTCTACCCTCAACCCCCTGGCAGGTGAGATTAGTTAACTAATCACCCATCTACATATTCTACCCTCAACCCCTGGCAGGTGAGATTAGTTAACTAATCACCCATCTATATATTATACCCTCAACCCCTGGCAGGTGAGATTAGTTAACTATCACCCATCTAATATTCCCATCTACATATTCTACCCTCAACCGCCTGGCAGGTGAGATTAGTTAACTACTCACCCATCTACATATTCTACCTTCAGCCCCCTGGCAGGTGACATTAGTTAACTACTCACCCATCTACATATTCTACCTTCAGCCCCCTGGCAGGTGAGATTAGTTAACTACTCACCTATCTACATATTCTACCCTCAACCCGCGGGCAGGTCTATATCTGTTTTTTATGTTACACTATGGTTTCATATTGGAATTGCGGTGTTAATTGCCATTGACTAGTATCAAATTTAAAGCAATGGTGTAAGATTTCACGCGCCCATTAAGTTAACTGTAATATCATCCCATTTTCAGGTCCAAGTTGTCACGAAGAAAGCAGTCAGTGAGAACGTGAATTGAAGACAGTTCCAGCACTACCCAGAACATATGGTTCAATCCCAAAGTTGACGTGCACCAATGTATTATAAAGTGGATAGCCCTGTGGTCGTGTGGTGTTGTACAAGTCATGTCAAGTCTCTGTTGTATGTATGTATGTTACCAGCAGTGCTGTATAACAGATACATTGTTTATTGTATAGCCCACAATGCAGTGCTGCAATACAAGCTTTCACAAATAAAACCAGTTTGCATGACTGGGTTAACTTGATCAGATAAGATATTTTCGGGAGTGATTTGGACTTGTTTCTAATGGAACGAATTAGGTGTAATGTTTCTTACATTGATTCTACATGACTACTTCCATAAAATGGAAGCAGTCAGAAAGAATGTTTATGTGAAATGTTAATAATAGTTTATTAGGTTTGTCTAACAAGCAGAATAGAGAGTTAGGTAGAACATGATCATTTCTTTGCATATGTGTGTATATAATTGGCAAAATGTGTAAAGATATGTGACTAATAGTGTGACCACTGACATAGCAGCTGGAATGTCTGAACAGGTTAATCGAGTCATGTAAATAAGCCATATGCTACCTTCCACCAGCCAGCACTGAATGTACATAGTCTGTTGCTTTTAGGCTCAATGGACATCTTCCATTGCTGCTTGGGTTGTTGTTAACTAAGTTGTAAGATTTCATGGTAGGCTTTCTTATTCTCATAACAGGGTTGAAAGTTATAGCAAAGGTTTCTCATATAATGCTACTAACCTGTTATTGACAGAAGGTTAACACTGACATGCAATTACAAAAATATGTTCATTATGTTAGAACATTTTTGTTTTTGTCAGCATCATACAAAAACAGGATAATATATCATATTAAAATTATATATTAAAAGTAGTCAATGCTAATCTAGCTCCC
Organism: Ridgeia piscesae; assembly: GCA_025642075.2. Lineage (NCBI taxonomy): Eukaryota > Metazoa > Annelida > Polychaeta > Sabellida > Siboglinidae > Ridgeia > Ridgeia piscesae. The sequence goes on from JAODUO010000156.1 coordinate 532,263, forward strand.
ATAACTGGTTACATGAGCAACTGTTTTAAAGAAAGACAACAGGATCGATTTATGGTTTTGTTATGCTATACAAGTTTTCTTACCTCGAAACATATTTCTAGTCATTCTGCAGAGAATCAAACATTTTAAGAGCAGAATATGATGTTATGGTTATGAAGATGTGTACTTAACCATCTGATATGGATGCATTGGAGTTTGATGGATGTGTTGATAGCCGTTGTTTATTCCATTGCAATTGTTACGAATGTAGCAGAGTGCTCGTGTATTGTGGCTACAAATGGTTACTGGCAAGTTTTGCTAATCCAATGAGTTTACTTGTATGTTTTTAGGAGATTATTTCACAAATGTTATTCTAACATCACAGATACATAGACACTTAGGCCGTATGATATTATGACCCAGAACTAAATGGTTTCGCTCCTAGATTGTTGGATAGGATGTTGTGTCTGCTTCTGCTTCTCTGGGACCTGCTTGGAGTTGTGCTTCAGGTCAGAGGTCACTTTTTTGTCAAAGTTTGCACTTCAGTTCAGAGGTCACTCAACTCTACTGTTGATCTGTGATAACTTCTGTACTTTCAAATATATTGTGCCCATGTAATCATTATACATTTTCTGAAAAACAGATCACTTTCAAAATCCTGTTAGGATTGTTTAGTTATTCACATTTGCACTGCTGTGCTGGATGTTGTTTTAATCTTTTGGAAACCATTGCTTGAAAATGGCTTTAATATCGTTTTTGGAAGTTTTAAGTAAATCCCTGAAAAGCAATTTGATATGATAAATTACCAAAATATTCCTTTTTAAGGTCCAGGAGCTGATGTTGTATATGCCCACTAGGATAGTTGATATGTTTGTATATATCCGTGCATGCATATATGTATGATATATAATATATACATTTTTGTTTTATATGTATATTTGTTGTTATTACACATCATTATATAGTTCAACATAGACCCCCGTAGCTAATTCCACTTCAATTGTATGCATATTTATTCCATGTGATACAGTGATACAGTTACATGATCATGTTGAGCATGCTTTGATATTGCTTAAATTTTGTTTATTGACGTGGATTAACTGTTGCTCATTTTTAGCAAAAAACTCTGACATGTTGACACTTTAGGAAATTTGTTTATCTGTTTTCACATACATATTTATGTAGCGAACTGTTATGTAGTTAAAAGAACTACCATACCATCTCCTATGTAAGGTACTGAGGTAGTTATCACTAATGACACAATGTTGAGTTCATGTTTATGCCTGGCAGTGCCTCTGTAGTTCAGTGGAGGGTTGTCTTTGCAAGATTCATGTTAATGCCAGGAATCATTCAGTACTGTACATGCCACTGTTATTGGCATTTTTTGCAACTGTCTGCCTCTTGATGTTGTTGTCAAATCTTGCAGCTGCTTATAGCACTCTGCTAAGTGTTCCAAATCCTTCCACCATCAATGTCAACTGATAGGTTAAGTGACACATGGGATGATGTCCCACTCCAAGTGTAAGTTTCAGTTTTGTTGTTGTTCACTTTGCAATAACCTGCTTTCTGGGGAGGGCCATTCTTTAGTGCGACTGCACGCCCTGAGATTTGGTCACTCAAAGTCAACATGATGTCATGCTTCCCTTTTCCACAAAATGTAGAACATTGCCAGCTATTGGCATCCCTAAATGGTCATATGAAATGTGCACATGCAGAATACACATCACTATTTAAATCTTCAGCATGATGGTTATCACACAGGACACCATGTGATACCTGTAATGGGGTAAAATCTTCCTGTGTGGTTTGTACGTTTACTCGTTAGTTGCCCCAGTTCAGATGGTATAAATAGGGGCCTGACTGTTAGTCAGAGCCGAGGTCAGTTTTTAGGGTGAAGTCTGTCTAAATCATCCCTTTGTTTTCTGTAGTTCTTACACGAAGATGATAACATACATGTCCAATGAAAAGTTTAATTGTTGCACTTCCAAAAAAACTTCACAATTTTCCCAGTTTCAGCAGTGACATTGTTTATACACTTTTTATTTTAAATAGTGTATGCAGTGTTATCAAATTATTGCAGTCCTTTCATGCAAGTTCTAATGCAGTACCATAACTATTTAACAGAAGAATCCTCCCAATGGCTATTGATAGTCATTTCTGGGCAGCCAATGAGCACATAGCATGGGGATGGGCAAACAAGAGAGAATGCAAGTGAACTCGGTTGAATAGTCTTTTTTTATTTATTTACATCAGTTAACCTATCTGTGACATTTGTTACACAATATATTAATAATGAAATTCAATCCTTTCTTTATACAGTTGCAAATATCTACATAAAATCAAAAGTTAGAAGTGCGCCTTTGTCACGTTAATTCAGAAAACATCTCTCAGTACAATTCAGGTGAATCAGGTGGTTTTTGTAGACACCTGTGAGGTAGATAGTGCGAATGTTAGGGCTGCCTTGTTGCCAGCTGGCCGTACTTAGTAGGTCAGCACATGATGCTTTCAACAATTTGTAAAATACTGTGAGACTTGATTTACACCCCCAAAGTTTATTGTACCACTAAAAAGATAGATGGAAGTTGTAGTGTCAAAAAGCACTTGTAATATATCAATGATTTTGGCAGTGTAATTGAAAACAAATGTACAAATGAAATGCTTATTTTCCCAAGTTAATAATTATTTGTGATTTTATGGCAGTCATGACACGAATGAATACACGTGTAGACTAATAGTATGCCACAAGAACAGTGTGAATCATTGCATCTTGTGAGCTCATCTACATAGACAGTTGGCAGCATGATTCAGAAGTGTAAACTACTGCAGAAGGTTAACACATTCCACAGAGTCAGTGGATGGAGTGATGAGGTGTGGAAGAGGCAGTGGATGAGAACAAATGGCTCTGGACTTGGGTGTCATGGAGTCGCTGGTAGTTAGACTTGGGGGTCACTGGTCAGCGATTCCTGGTAGTTAGACTTGGGGGTCACTGTTCAGTGAGTCACTGGTAGTTAGAATGGGTGGATACACTGGGATGTCAGTGAAGTGATGTCATAATGTAATGATAAGAAACTTGAAACAGAATCTCACGGTTGTACAGCTAATAATTACGTGAATGCGAGTGTTGTGTAAGTTTACGTCATATTCCAGGATGTATATAGTTTCCCACTGTAATAAATTGTATTATTTGTCATCTCAGATGAACGCACAAGAGAATATTTACAGGTGCAATACGATAGGTCAGCTACTGCTTACAAGTCATGGTGCATTGTAATAATCTCAGTAGGACCCAGTGCATTCTCATGATGTGCAGTATACATTAACATTGACTGAGCATACGTTGGAGTTGTGTGCAATGGTAATGTGATGCAGGGTGTCAGAGAAAGGTAAATGTGTTCAGTTGCTCATTACAGTCTCTAGGTTTGTCACTGTGTTCAGGTGTGTTGTGTGAATGTTGGTCATGTATTGCCGACAGCGTAATGAGATGTGCTACATTGTGGGCGTGTGTTCAGACGGCCTGTCAGCTATCACTGTGTGTATAATGAACAACTGTTTGTAGTCACTATGGTGTCTGTCTGTAGTCACTGTGGTGTGTAGGAGTGATGCTATTAAACAAGTCTGCAAGCTGGCCATGTGTTGTCACATTTTTAGGGATCACCTCAGAATATTTATCTAGACACACCTATAGTTTTTAGTCCTTTTAGACTACCCGGTAGTCGGAAGAAGGGGGTACTGTGCACCCCCCGGAAATATACTTTTAATTGGTATCACTAGATTGGAAAAAATACGTAGAAAACGGTTTGCTATGTTAACAAGTCAGCAAAATGTCCCACGTATCATTTTTATGCAAACTAGTGCTGCCATTATTGAAAAATCTAATGTTCACTATATCTCAGCCAATATTACAGATAACTGACAAAATAAGGTGTATAGACCCTATGTGATGAGGGTCAGCGACCATAATAAAACTATTGTTGACATGATCAAATGTTTCTATGACAGTTTAGTATGCAAATTAGTGCCGCCATTATTGAGAAATCTATTTTTCACGTTATCTTGGCCAATATTGCACATAACTGCACATATAAGGTCTCCAGACCCATGTTTTCAGGGTAAACGATCATCAATGGACCATTCTTGAATTAACGACATATGCATGCTATGCAAATTCTAAAGTACCAACATTACCGTAAATGTGACTTTTTCACTGTATCTCAGCCAATATAACAAGTAAGTTGAAAGGGTTTTTTGAGGGCATCTACTTACGAAATTGTGTATTTTGAATAAAGAAATTCCACTAAGTTAATTTACCAACTCATTTACTGATCCAGGTAAATAGCAAGTCATAATTATCTTTTCTTAGCTGCCGCGCCTGAACCTCTCATGGGCTTCATGCGATACGTGTTAGATCATCTTTCAGCATCGCTTTCACTGAAATCGTCAAAGTCAAACTCGTCCATCCTAGTTTTGCTCCTCCTCTTTTACCTCTTCATGATCACCAGTGTCCAGAAGATTAACCAGTGAGTTTGGTAACGCAGCACCGCAGGACCACACCGGTTCCAACACTCCATCCTCAGTCCTTATCCACCCCGGCCCATCATCGTAGGGTTTTAATTTTACCAGGAAGGATTCGTCAGCACACTTATATAAGCTTACGTGGTGGTTCAACCACTGGAGATGTGGCTTCAAAGCAGAATGGCAGGAGGGAAGGCGAAACAGGTCGATCTTAGATTTGGAAGCGAATTTCTCGTCCTCAACCACGATCTTGCGCAGGAGTTTGGCACGGAGGTCATCCATCGAAGACTCGCGGTTCTGTCCGTACATCAGACAGGTGAACTCTTCCAACTGCTTCAGTATGTGATACTTGAGGCTCAATTCCTCACTGAGTTGCCTGAATACTATATGAAACCTGGGGTGTTTCTCCAGCTTTTTCAGGGGCCCCACCTTCCCCTTCCCTTTGAAGGCACTGGCGCGGTCTTCTCCACTGAATACATACATCCCAAGAAGCGTCGAACAGTAGTCTTCTCCAAGGGATACTGCGAGATCAGAAAGGTTGATTAGTTGTCGATGTTTCCCTGACCCGATATCATGGTATACAGTCAGCTTGCTCCATGGCGTGGGCGTGGTAAAGTAGAATCACGAAGATATCTATGTCAGGGGTTCTGACTACTGCGTTCTTGTATCCATGCAAGGGCTGCGGCGCGATGGAAGTACAGCACCATTCTCGTATCAGTCTCCTCTTGGTGGTTGTAGATTGTGGGCAGTTCACGCTCCTCGACATGAAACACAAAGGGCCACTGATGTTTGAAAGCTGAGGTAATAATAGAAAGAGTGAAGCCGATCTGATCTATAAGAATAATGCGATATTTATGTAATAATAACAACACAGACTTTCAACTCAATTCACCATTTAATGAGACGAGTTGATGGGCTTTCTCTCCTATGATCAGCATAGCCATCTCGGTTCTCTCCAGCCTTGTAGCTGCCTGTTGAGTACTCCATACTCGCAGCAGGAGGTGGCAGAGCTGCTTCTTGTTGTCGTCATTTGCACGGAACATATTAGTCGTATGGTTTCCTTGTCGATGATCCAGCCAGAATAATCGTCTCTGAACCCCTGCGCCTCAACCTCTCCAGGGTTTTGATAGATTGTGGATGGTAACTGTCAGTCGAGATGCTTCTTAGCCACCATCTGATCAAGAACTTGTAGGCATATCTCACCACAAGTCGGGGGAAGATTGGTAAGATTATGGAGCAGCGTCGTGCGGTCCTGGATGAACAGGACATCCTTATGGTATGGCAGTTCGTTTGGGGTTATGTCTTCCAGATGGTAGTGTAGGGTGGCGGCTTTGTTCAACTTGGAGGGGAAAAAAACTCTGGTGTTCCAAGGCTGGTGGTGCAGGCACCAGATAGTAATTCATGAGTTCTTCCAAGTACACTTGATAATTGTGACTCTGAGACTTGACCTGATATTGCATGACCTGGAATTATAAATTTGGAATCAACGTCCAATCACTACAAAATCATCTGATACAATAACTGTTTAAGTGAATTAACTAATATTTGTTTGAAATTGCATTCCAACCGCAATCTTTCAGAGGTCCCATCGTCCAGTGATGACTCATGTCTGCCTCCCGTCTACGACTACGCAAAATGATTTTGTATATGGCACATCTCTGACCTCGGATTCCTCAAAATAAAGACGCTACATAAATTTACTATTATTATTATTTGGGCGACACGTGAAAAACAACAGGATCACTCTACAATGTAAAAGTAATGGCAAGCACTAAAAATTCAACAATTAAAACAAAATAGATCCCGGGTATTAGAACACATGATTACCTTTCCCTGGGATGATGATCTTCTTGTTGCAGGTCTCCATAGTCTTGCGTTTTGTCTTCTTGATGGTCTTTTCATAAAACTAGCCCTGTATGGAGGTTGTGGGTAAGGACACTGGACACTGGAGATCATGACGAGGAAGAAGAGGAGGAAAACGAGGATGGACGGGTTTGACCTTGATGATTTCAGTGAAAGCGATGGTGAATGATCTAATGATTATCATATTGAAGCCCATGAGAGGTTAAAGCACGGGAGCTCAGAAAGATCATTCTGGCTTGCTGTTTACCTTTAAATGAGTTGGAAAATGAACTTAGTGGAATTTCTTTATTCAAAATACCTTGAATTGATCTCCATATTAACCTTTGGTCGCAAAAACAACATGATATTTCGTAAGTAGATGCCCTCAAAAACCCTCTCAACTTACATGCAATATTGGCTTAGTAACAGCAAAAAAGTCTTCTGACTCGACTATTTGGCCCATAGGTCCAATGTGTATAAGCCGTGCCCTCTCGGAAGCCGTTGAAGATCTGTTTTTCAAATTTTGCATAGAGATTCTTAGCCTAGGGTACTGTCACTATGTACAAGAAATGTAAATTTGATTTACACATATTTAGGCTTCCTAGGGTCCTTTAGAGTCTAAAAACTGGTATATTTTTAAGTTTCACTTCAGGCCTTCTATTGTCCATCCTGACTGTGACCATTTGCTCTCCTCAAACTGTGGTTAGAGGCTATATCAATAACCCAGTAGTTCCCGGCAAACCTGGACAGTTGCTTCCTGCATATTTTAACCTAATATCTTCATTTAGACTACTGATTTTGTAAGCAAGTTGTGTGTATTTTAATGTTTGTTTATTTATCTCTAACATGATGTGACGTTGGTGTTTACTGGTTAAAGATGTATTGTAACTTGTATGTGACAATTGATAAAGATTAAAAAAACTGTAGTTAAAAAATTTCCCTATTGATATTGTTTGCTGTTTCCACACAATTTGGCTGTGTTTCTGGTTATCTGATATGAATAACCAGAGAAAATGCCAATTAGGTTATTACAATGAATATACTACAATTTGTATTTGATTGAATGTTTCCAAGGGCACTTTGGCCTCCCCATAAGCTACAGACTGAAAAAATACTTGTTTATTCATCTTTAGGTGACAAACATGTAAAATTAATATTCCGAACATCTATATAATCTGGGTGGATTGGAAGTAGATAACTCCATCTTGACTGTAAGTGACAAAAAGAGAAAGTAAAATATTCTAGACAATTATAGAAGTCACACACTATTGATATTGTCTGCTGCTTTCACACAATATGGCTCTCTTTTTGGTCATCTCATATGAATAACAAGAGAACATGCCAATTACATGAATACAGTGAAGAGGCTAAATAGCGACTGTGATTCACCAAGCCACATTTCATTCATAATTGCTAACTCACAATTATAGCCCAAAGGACTTCAGGGCCCATTTATTTTCATTGGAAGGGATTTAACAAGTACTTATTTGACATCACTGTATATCAGTGCATGTTTCCAGAATTAAAGTATGTTGCTGAATGTTTAGAGGTCATTATTAAAAGTTTAATTTACCAGTAGCTGGAGATACAGGAGTGTTTAAGCCTAAATGACCAGTTTATTGATTCTATTAACGTTTTGAGATTATCCCTTCTGAGTGTGTCTGAAACACTGCTATAATAGTGTTATTTCACATATTGATGTAACCAGGTAAGCACATAAAACTAACTGGTAACAATACATTATCACAGATTGGAAATGTCCATGTAATTCATGGTATCCATCTAATAGAAATATATTTTGTGCCTTTCTGAACAGATTGGTAATGTTATTGCCATGTCTATTTAAATTAAGGATGATCTCAAAAATATAGCGAATGCTTCATGACTAGCATTTATTAATCATATTTGTTTTGGACCTGCAAAAATATCTCTAACTTAGTAACTACCTTTGTGGATTTTAATATATCACCAGTTGGTAGGTCAGAGGCACGGTCAAAGGAAGTGAGTAAACATAAAATGAGGTGAGTGGAGATCAGGACTTGGAAGATAATGCTTCCATACAGCCACAAAGGTTAGTGTGTTAATATATCTTCTGAAACTTAACACAGGTTAGCAGTTGGTCTGTACTCAAATCTCCAGTCAGGAGATCTCCAATTCAGAGTGTAGTTTACACATTTAAATTTCAGCAAGAATAAAACTAATACATGTATTAAGTCGTATTGTTTTAATAAATAGCAAAACATAAGTTGTAACAATATAATAAATGTTTAAATTGTGAAGTACAAACTCTTAATATAATGTAATAAGCATTAACAAACATGTTAAACAGTCAATAAATTAATATGTCTACAGGACATAAGTTTTTCTCACAATACACTTGCATTATATATTAACGGTGATTATAAATTGTATATCTCCTGTTGGAATATTACATAATTATTATAATAAATATGACAATAACAAACAAAAAACAAGTTAATTATTTGCCTTAAATATTTGTGCTGGCCTCTGTGCCTGTAATCTTCTCATTCTTCAAACTCCATGGGGTCTGAGTCATACCCTGCACTGAGACTGTTCAGCTTCTCTGCGCCAGTGATATCACTGAGGGCTGCATGTCCTTGCTCCACATCAAACGGCTCTGAGTCACCGTCTCCGTCAAAACCTTGTCTTCTGTCCATGCTGGCCGAGGTCAACTCTAAGTCAGGGAAGAGTTTATCCTCGAGATCTATGCTGAGGTCATCGGTGATGTCATCTACAGGTCGCTTTAGTGACAGGGTCTTCTTGATGGTGTCTTCAGATGTCTTTGATCCATCTTTTGTCTTCTTTGCACCACACTTCTCTGCTGAATCTTGATTCTCAGACTTCTTCTTTGTTTTGTTATTTGTCTTGTCATTTGTCTTACTTGAATTCTCGGTTGTCTTCTCGGTTGTCTTCTCGGTTGTCTTCTCGGTTGTCTTCTCGGTTGTCTTGCCGTTTGTCCTCTTATCTGTCTTGTTATTTGCAGGCTTTTTCATGATAGAAAACGTCTTGTTTTTCGTAGCCACACCACTCATTTGATCTTTGTCTTTTACTGCATCAGTCACATTGTCCTTGACTTTAGTCACGTTATGTACATTTGGAGCAATGAACTTGGGTTTGGCGGCAACTTTTGGTTTTGTTAGAGTCTTTTCCTTGTGAGCGAGTAACTTTGCATTGGCACTGCTGACATGCGATTTTGTTGTGCTGTTAGGGTCAATGTTCTCCTTATTGACATCCTTCTTGGTGACAGATTTCTTCACTGACACAGTGGATTTCTTTGGCTGAGATTCGGCAATATCACAGCTCAGCTCCATTGTAAACACTTCACTGTCTGATTCCAACTTTGGCACTGAGGGCCTCACTTTGAAAGTCTCCTGTTTCGGAGGCTGAAATGATGGTTTTACCTTTGGAGCATCTTCACCGCTGCTGGATTTCACTTTCCTTTTCTCCTTGGAACCAGCTGTTTGATTATCTAAGCTTGGTTTCTGCCTTTTACATTTCTTTTCACTGTCTTCTGCAACAAATTCAGTTTAGTTTGGTTTGAGTTGTGCCAAAAAAGGCAGCTTTTAAAAATAAATTGACATTTGTAATTAAATGTTACAACAACTATTTTGAAGGGTAACAAGCTTCATAATTGATGGGTTTTTATAACCATAAATCATACCAGATAAACAAATCTAGTCTACTTAGTCTTGCAAAAAGACCATTTAGTGAAATGCAATATATTAATATTGGATGAACCACAGATGACATGGAGAAGCTGACAAATTAAATAAACATACCATTTCGGTTCCATTTTGTTTTTGTCTTGACAGAGCTGCTGTCTTCACCAAGTGCATTCTTTTGCATGGCTTTCTTCTTTTTCTTCTCCTTTGTCTTCTTCACTTTCTCTGGCTCATAATCTGACACACCTACAAGGACCAATTGCAGTTTCATGATCATGCCTGGAGTTTTATTGCCAGTGCGTTAGTCCTCATTCTTCAGTCAATATTAAATAAAATCACACCAGTTGGATGAATCTCTTCAGTATCATAAATGACAGTAGTTTCCGATCCTAATTATTAGCAAATAATCAGCATCCAGATTGGTTTATTCTTAAATTTATAAATATTACATCTAAATATCATAAATAGATCAGGATTTTTCATATAAGGGCAATTTGCTCAGATGAAAGACTGTGAAAACTACATGTTGTAAAACATAATATAAGGAGAGCGATAATAAGTGGTTTAGTGTTTCCAAGTGGATCAGTTGTAACTTGTAGGCAAGTACATGTTTGTCCATGTCAGAATTTTGCCAAACAGGTCTTTATATATTATGATGTTGCTTTTATCCACTGGTAATTAAAATGGTCGAGTTCACATTTTGAAATTGTTCTTTTAATGCAGATGTTCATTACTTCAGTATTAACATTTGGCACACAGTAAATTGCCTGACTTCTGTGTCCTCCTTAAACCAACCCAAGACTTTGTACTTTCCTGAAATATAAATATGTTAAAGATGCTTTTAGCATGTCAAATTTTTATTAACTGCCATAACTCAGCAACTACCTGGTACTCATCATATCTTCATAATATTTGCAGTGTAATATAGATGTATGACAGGAGAGTTGCATGTGATAAACTATTCAATTCAGAATAATCTAATAACAGTTTAAATTAAACTTCCCATGTGAGTGGGAGTTGTTCCAGCCAACATTCTTCAACTATACGCACCTTCGTTGTCACTGGGTAAGAAATCAAGTATTTCCTTTGTGTCCCTCATGATTCCCTCTGCGTCATTCAACATGTCCTCCACATCACCATCAGCCAACTCAAACGTCTCCAAGTGCACCTTCTGTGGCTTGCTTTTCTTCTTCATAAACATCACCTGTGGACAACTGCTGGTGCTCGCTGAATCAAACAGGAACCAACTCTAAAAGACGACTAGTCAATGAAACTGCATTGTTAAAAGGAAAGTTCTTATATATCACAGCATCCACTAGTCCTTAGGAAGTGCTTTACACTTTACCCTCTAGCAGGCCTGCTCAATCAAACACAATCTCAACATCTCTGGGAAGCATTCAGCCATGTGTAATTAATGAGTATGTAAATGTTCACCATTGTCAGTAACCAGTTACTCATTCATACATCTGACTGAAATGGAGCAATATAGACTGAATAAACTTGCCCAAGGTACGACATAACAGAACCTGGATTCTCTTAAAGGTGTGGTGCATTAGCTCTGCCAATATCCATACCAGACAGTATCTATTCCAACAGCAACAGGCCCAGAGGATCCAGCAACAGGACAGATATAATAATAAAAAACAATACTTATATAAAAGTTAGTTGCCTAAGAATTTTCACTTAGAATCATTGTTTGCAATTTAATGATTAACTGTGTTTAATGTAAGACAGAGAGTGGGTTGTACTAAAGATTGATTAGTCACAAGTTATAATGAACGAAAAAATATCACTCAACTTTGCTATTGATAATACATTAACTACAAACATTGAACAGCAGAGACTTACAGAATGAGGTTGTCATGTTGTGTAATAAAGAGATTCAATCATTTCATCGTATTTTATTAACAGTGAAGATGTGATGATTCAAACTTCAGAGGTGAATGTCGTGTAGGTATAGCAGAGTCTATTAGAATAACAAGTCTTCAGAATAGATGGGTTGTGAGAGGTACATGAATCATTACATTGTGAATTCTGTGAGGCATCGTCAGTGATATTGATTCCCCACTTGCCGCAGTAACGCACACTAAAGCTGAACCGCAGCAGGCGATCCTGTAACACAAGTCTATGATGATGAACAGTTTCACGTTAATCTACTTCAAGGCTGGGCTACAGCCAGAAATAGGTCTATCATGCTACTTCAATATCAAGTACAAAATATAACATTTAATTTGGGCATGCATTTGTGTGTGTATGCGTGTGTATGTGTGTGTGCATGTGCATATGTATCCACCTGCTACAAAGGTGTTATAAACAGAGAAAGTCTACAGCATGACCCCCTGCTACATGTATTGAGCTGTTGATATTGAAGCACACTGGAAGAACGACGCGTCATGTCAGAAACTAGCCCACATAAATAGCAGCTATGATGAGTATTGTCTCTTGAGACAAAAGCGGGCCACTACATCCAAAATGGGGGAGTCACCTAAACCATACAACACATGCTTGTTCAAATATAATAATGTTAACTGTTGTATACAAGGTAAAAAGCATATTATTGATGAATTTTATTTGATTAAGTATGTTGTGCTGGTGAGATGGAGTTAGGAACTGGAACACACCTTAAGGGGCATGTCAAGGGCCTGCAGGGCTTTTCTTTTGGCAGCATTCACCCCCATGGAGTGGTTCACCCCACGTATCAGCACCTACAAGAGCAACAATTCATCTATTTACTGCCCTATCTATTCACCTGACATACCAGCACATTGATTTATGATATTGTTGGACATGTGTTTGTCTGGTGACACAGTGACGTTAATAGAGTAACAACAACAGAAACTGCAAGTTTGTGAGAACAGTTAACTGGGTGTGAAGACAACAAAAACAAAGAGGTCGAAAGAAGGATGAACAATCTGAAGAACAAAATTGGAATTCAAAGCAGTACTTTTGGTGGTAAGTCACATGCATTGGGCAGTTCATGTGTAAAGGATACCAGAAGGAAAACTGGAAAAGCTTGCAGAAACACAAGGTCACAAAACAAGGAGAAGTCTGCAGCTGAGGTGAGAGGACTGCACGAGGAGATATGAAAAGATAAGAGGCGGACGGTGGAGAGAAGTAGCAATGGACAGAGTAGAAAGGAAAGAGTAGACAAATAAAGTGATCTTGCAAAATAATTTGGACTGACCTTCATCCGTGTACAACTGAGATCAATGAGAAGAACATTGACTCTCTTCCAACTAAAGGCAATGATTCTAGATATGTATATCTGGGTCTAAATTTTATTTAATATACTTTTTAAGACTTTTAAGACTGGCATACTGATGCTCAAGCAGAAAAACAAACACTTAAATTAAGTAAAATATAAAAGTATTGCACCATATACAGTAATATTTTAACCAAGGTTGTTATATGCTGTATTCCAGGTTGCCACATCATGGTTCAAACATCGTGAAAGGACTGTATTTTCTTAGAAATCTTAGTGTATAACACTTCAAGACTATCATATAAGTGGTAAATGAGTTTAGCATGTTTTTCTTTTGAAAACAGATTTGTGTGACAGATGTTTTTAATCTTTGTACAAAGACTAATACCTATTTGGAAACTCTATATACACTGTACTTTGACGACTTATGACTTATTTATTTCACACTGCAGGTACCTTAAGTTACAGTAAACATATAATGAAACATTATTGTTAATTTTTTATATGACTGTTCATAATAAAAAAATCAATTATCCCTAAAAAGTATCAGACATAACACTAAGATTTGTAACTTCTTTCTTTGTAACAATTACTGTTACATGGTTCTATGTCACAATTAAATAATTACACCTGCAACGTAAAAGGCAGATTTTTTTTAGATACACATGAAGTGTGTTTATTAGGAATACGGACACAATTGAACCATGATTACCGTTTCAGGTTCATCAATCTCACTGAATGGTCTCAGTCTGTCAGAGGGCAGCCAGGCACGGGACACTTTGTCATCAAAGAATACAACATGATAGTGTGTCTATAACAGAACACAAAGCGTCCCATGCAAATTTATGACTACGACATCCTTGAGTGCTACCGATACTGGTGGATATTACAAAATTGTGGATATTTGAAAGACAATGAAGGTAAAAAGTAATACAATTTAAATTTAAGGTAAAAAGTAATACAATTTACATAATTATGTCTAAAAAAATTTCATTTTGGCATTAACTTTATAGCTGTAAATTATGTAGTTTTCAAGATATAGAAATAATAGGCTTTGCTGAATACCATCTTTAAAAATCATCAATCAAGCGTTCTTTACATTGTTCATTCAGCATTAAATAATACACATTTAAAAATCACTAAAACGACAACACAGTAATCTTGACAAAAGTATAAGTTTTGAAATAGATCATAATTTATTTCGCTGTGGTTTAGCGAAAATGCATGCCAAAAATGGGGTGTCAACGACGCTTCGCAACACTACAGCTGTTGCCAACATAAGCCTCAGCAAATCAAAACCCAGCTCTTGTAAACATATAAGTCGATGCCACATGAGAAATGAAAATTACAAAGAGTATAGGGCCTAAAGCGTGTTGAGTCATTATCTCAATCGCTTAACTGACTAAACTTGATTAACAAGTACGGAAATAAAATGTTGCATGAAAGCTGAAGAAGTCCAAAAATTTCAGATTTGAAACTCTCCCTAAAATATATACCACAATTATTTCTCTATATGCACTTATTAAGATAAATAAAATTTGGCAAAATTTTATATGGCAGCCATTTTGAAAAATGGTCACCCTCAAATTATATTTGGTTTTTGAAAATTCCACCTGGTGGAATTTTAAAGCTCTATGTATATATAATAACTTAACATCAACATTTAAGCTTTCTTAAGTACCAAGTGAATATGGGCCTATAGAGGGCAGGGCCAGGACTAATTACAGTATGATGTGTGAAACTGTAGATGAGTTATCTTTAGTCTTCCTACATGTGTAACATAGATATTGTAATTGAAATACAGATATGACACGTACATAACCACATGATCCTTACCGCCTTATTGCATGGACCCCGACATTCATAGAAGTCTTCATAGTCTGGATCAATTTCTACCATAGCAGGCCACCTAGAATGTACATCAAAGACTATCTAAACACAACTGATATGGCAAAATGTTAATATAAACACAGGCAAGGATGATGATGTTGAGAGTGAACTTCATCTGGAGCATCCTGCTATAGTTCCAGGTATTAACGTACGTATGGTGAGAGTTTGCTATAGTCATAAACCAAATGAAACATTAACTGCTACAACATAACATCCTAAGTCCCTTTTAAAATCTCACCAAATGAAAATTTTCTAGGAATAACTCATAAATATCCAGGAATTCTAATGTGTTATTGTATATATTTATATGTCTCTTTCAGTGGTGATGCTAACACAGGTGTGAGAATAAAAATGTGAGTTGAAATGTTTTCAGTGTAAACAAATATCTGAAATAATACTTTAAGCCTAGCAGACACTGGTACCGTTCATGGTCTAAGATGTATGTCTGGATAGAACTTTTGTTGACATAGTGCCTTCAAACAGATAAGTTACAGTTATATGACAGTTATATGAATGTATAGCTACCAAGGATAGCCATCCATCCTAGCCCAGACAACAGAGCCTTCTGTGTAAGTCATGAAGATGTAGTTCTCATCATGTTCCTGCTGATCAAACTGTTGTTGTGGCACATCACAGTTGTTGTATTTCTCATCTGTTATAATGCAGCGAATAATGCAATAAGCAAAACCCTTCAATCCGTTATTCATAGTAGGAAAATTACAATGGTCTCTATGCGCAGGTGAAATCGTCTTCAAAGTTAATTCAGAAAGCAAGTATATATTATATTATGTATCTAAGAAACTATATGCAAACAAAAATGTGATCTTCTATACAGAAAACTGGTGTTGTAATTAAAAATTAAACTAGATGTTTATATACAATATGAAAACAGACATTTATTACAAATATTTGTTTGCGATTGATGTCAACAGATATAGAGCTTGTAATGACACACCTGTGTTCATGTGACAGAGCCAGGCGTCTGGCAGTGACGATGGGTCATGTACATGTGGCAGGTATCTCCACTTCATACAGAAGGTTGATGTACACTGCACCCATGTCCCTGCATGAAGAACAGCAAGCTACAAGTTCAGATGTATAACACTCATAATATAAACCATGGATTAGCCTACCTGCTCCATAGATAACTGAATTCATTTATGTGGAACAACACCACCAATTCTAAAATAGTGAATCGTGGCTTGTTTGCCAATGACAGGAGACACAAGTAATTTGTATAAGAGCTTTATAAAAAATATCAACATAACCCCAGTATGGTAGCTTATGTTAATATACTGACCTGTTTCTTCTAGTTTCCTTTTTTGCATCTTCTGTCTTTTAGAGACTTTCTTTACCTTTTTCTTTGTGTGCTTAGTATAACCTACACTGATGGCCTTTTTGCTTCTGATGACATCATCATTTGTGCGTTTCTTAATGTTGTTACTTGTCTCCTTATGTGTCCAAGTTTTATTGTTGCTTTTTTCTTTGCTACATGTGTCTACCACGCTGTTGCTACATGTTTTCTTCTTGTGAACAATCTCATTTTGTTCATATTTGGAAGGAATGTGACCAACCATCGTTATATTCTTGTTATCACCTATAAAGAAAATATGACAAATAAGATAACTAGCTTACTCATCCACCTGTGCAGCAACACATCAAAGGTATGCAGCAACGCAACAGTTAATCTCATGGATCCTGAACCATGATGTGTCATGGTTTTACACCAGTATGTACAATAATCGCTAGACATCACTAGTTTTTGGCGGCAACTTCATCAAATTATACCCGGATGTAGACAGGAGATTTACTGACAGTTTGACACCAAATTTACATATATCGAAAAAGAAAAACGGTACTTTGTAGCAAAATCAAATCAGCAGTCGATCGTAGATGTTTCACTATTCATGTTAGCGATGTTCATGAGCAAGAAGTGCAGTTGTTTAGTTCGCATGTCCAATGATTTGGATGAAAATGTGAAAGCAGCAGCTATGTCGACAGCCATGTTTGACATCGGCGATATTTCAGTCTGTTCTGAGCTGTCAAATAATTGCGCGTTAGCCACAAAATAAAACTGATTTTCATGTATCTTATTGTCCATCTTGTTTCTTGTCTGGATTGTTGACATAAATAATATTCTTATTATTTTCTATATGTTTTGTAGTCACACGACTGTAATTTTGATGACACAGTGTAGGCAAATTTATTCTGATTTATACAATATAATTTTATTTTGTACTAGCATGTGCTATTTTTCACATAACACTTGTGATGGCAGTGTCATTTGCTGTACGTACTATTTCAATCCTGATTTGAGAAAAAAACAGGACCAACTTCCTGACTGACATAAAATAGAACCCAGTTGATATAAAAGTATTAGTTTTTGTAGTACTCATTGAAGACACCTTATAATATAATAATTGATAACATAATTGCTTTTAATTATGCAGGAATCAACAAAACTGATTTTCATATATATTGTCGGCCATCTTGGATTTGTTTTAATTATGTAAATTATATATTAATTAGTTTCAGTTAGTCATACAACAATGATGTATACATCAGTGTATAGATAATTCCTTTCTGGTTCCGATTGTATACACTTTTATATAATTGTGATGAACAGTTTTTACGATATGGTTCATTATGTGAACCCAAGTCTGGTCATAGTGTTGAGGCCCTCAGAAACTCAGGGCTTAAAGGGTATGTATTGGCAAAAAAAATGTTAATTTTTTTTTATTACATGTATAGAATATAGTATGAAAATGATACAAGCAATGGTAAAATAATTTTAAACCCAATCAATTTATCAGAAATATTCTTAGAACACTCCACATTCTGATGCACATTTTCACCGCGAACTATTTTGAGAACGGCAGCACCGGTGTCGCTGACGTCACACCTAGAACCCATTCGCGTATGGGAAATTTGCATGGCAACACTTTCTATTATCACCCAACAGCTTCGTTTCACGTGTGATCGATCTCGCGAATTTAATGATGGCTAAACGATGTATTGTCTACAACTGTGATAATACAAAAAGGTGGACATGCGCTGCATGAATTTCAGAAAGAAGAAGGTCTCCGAAGTCAGTCGGTACGCTTTGTGAGCGTGATTTGCCGTGAAGCGGGCCGACTTCTTGCCACTCGCAATTCACAAGCCGTCGTATGCGAAGTGCATTTCAGGATAATTAAATGTACTCATTGTTAATTAATAAGGGACCAGAGAGCTCCGTGAAGAACAGTCAGAAGTAATGGTTGCTGCCTTCTTCCATCCTGACAAAGATGAGCCAGTAGAACAACACACCAGCCGTTTCAGCCAGTAGACCAAGCCTAGGCCCTAGGCTAGGCATCGGCTGTGACTAGCCTAGCCCTAGGCATCGACAGTCTCAGCAGATAATGTTGCATTATGTTTTTATTGTACAATATTCAAAAATCAGTTCATTGATCTTATGATTTGTTATGCATACGTATAAGTTTTTTTAATAAAATAAATAGAAAGTGTGCAGTAATAAACAAACCTGTCAAATATAATATTATGCTAAACGTGACAAACAACAAAATGGTCATTATGGAAAATATTATTAATGGCTCTACGATTTATTTTATGATACAAATCACAAAGTAGATTTCTATGTTGGCTATTTAAATCCAGTATATTGTCCGTCTGGGCTAGGGAATGTTTTCTTGATCTTGTTGACAACACGAGGGCAGTGGAAGCCTGTTGCCAAGCTCAACAATACCGTAGCACCATCTGACCAGCTATCTATGAATGAATGACTTTATTACAGAAATAAACAATCCATATACATACAAGAGTGTGCATTATAGAAGTCATAGCAACACATTATTTATCATTGAATGAAAATGAAATTATATACATATTGGCAAATTAACATATGGGGCATGTCTGGTAAAAAACACTGCTTGCACTACACCACTTGGGCTTGTGACGTATCATTCGAAAGATGTTATAAGCGACATAGAACTTATTAATAGATTATGTGTTTGCACCATAAATGTCTTGTATATAGTGATCTACAGTATGTGGTGAAACACAACACTACCCTTTCACAACACACTACTGAACCAGTCTACACTGTCTGTGTACACACGCACACCCATATGTATACTCATCTTTCGTATTATTACGCATGATATGACCAAGATATTGATTAACAATTGGTATATAAACACTGTTAAACAATTTTTTTTTACTAACACTGCTTTTCAACATATTTCATTCAAATACTAATATTGCACTTTTCTTAGTATTACACTTGTATCATAATCATCACCATAGTTCTCATACATTTTCAACAGTGCACAAAGACCTTTTGCTTTAATTTTAGATATGCCCATTCTACAACCTACAGGTATACTATTCAGATCTTGACTAAGTCCATCCATTATATACACAAAAGGATAATGGGAAACAAACCTGTCACATTTAATATTGTACTAAACGTGGCAAACAACAAATGGTCAATATAGAAAATATTATTACTGGCTCTAAGATTATTTTATGATACAAGTCACAAAGTAGATTTCTATGTTGGCCATTTAAATCCAGTGTATTCTCCGTCTGGGCTAAGGATGTTTTCCTTAATCTTGTTGATCACACACAAGGGCAGTGGAAGCCTGTTGTCATGCCCAACTACACCCCAGCACCATCTGACCAGTTGTCTATTTTACTGTATGCAGGTAGATTCTGAAAAAATAAATGTTACTGTCAATAAAATGTTAATGTGTAACATTTCTTGCAACATGTACTGTGTTATTTAGATTAGGGTTATGTATCATATCTATATCATGACTATTTCATGTTACTAATGGTTAAGCTAGGCAAATAAAATGTTATACTGGTGGCGATACTGCAAGTAAGCAACATCCAGCACCCATGAATTTAGGCAATCCTGGATGCTGTCATAAATTTATGTTTCATGTGAAGGTCGTCTCGGATTTTAATTTTGAACGTTTATATCAATAGGTTTAATCATAGTTATGCCAATCCGATTAAAACACCACAACATGATGACAACAGAACAAAAAACTATTACATCACATCTGTCAATCGCTGACTTTAATCCGAAAGCTATACGCGATAGCCTAGCCCTAGCTCAGTAGCTGTCAAGTTGCGAGTCGCCGCTACGGTAACTTATTATCGCCCGGTAAACAGTTCTTTTCTGTCACGTATTAACAACACAAAGAGTGAACATTATATGCTAGATATATGAATGATCTTTGTTAACCATTTTAAAGACGCTTAGAATAGAACAGATGTGTATAACTGAACTAACCAAACCGTGTTTTCAACTCGGTTGCGTTGATCAACAAGCCCGCTGCCGCGAGCAGTCGCCGACGATTTCGGCTCATTTCCGTCAGAATCTTTCTTCTTGAGCTCAGACTGATAACCCTGTACACCAGTGTGGGTGACGAACTCTCCTTGTGACTGTTCCTCGTCAGATTGAATAGTGCAATCGTCCGAAGGTTCAGACAGATCGGACATCATGGTGGATTAACGGCGACATGTGGATGGCTTTGTGGATTAACGGAATGTTCTACGTCACAGGGTATATCGGGTGTTTCCGGAGCGACCTCGGGTATTTCCGTGGAAAGTTGCGATTTTTGATTTAATTTATCGATTTTCAATTAGATAACAGATGCTATGGCAAATGATATTGGTAGATTGGGGAACAACTACAAGGACTGGACATATTCCCCCAAAAAATATCTTTGACGCTACATACCCTTTAAGAGGTTAACTATCATTACGATAGACAGTATTATTTATCATGAAACTTGTTCCCATTCATTTAATTTTTGCTATCAGCAGATACTGTAAAGTGAACAAACAGCCACAATGATTCAGTTAGTTTCCAATTTTCAGATAAAAATGGAAACTAAGCGGGAAAAAAATATATATATATTATGTAGGTATATATATATATATATATATATATATATATATATATATATATATATATATATATATATAATAACATTAATAGTTTTAATACATCAACAGTTGGAATGATTACATGTTACTAAGAATGTTGTCCTGGACAAACAAAATAAGTTTCATTCAGACATGTCACATCATAACAGATCCTAGCTGTCTGTCTAACTCACAAAACAAGTTACCCTGCCTCAAAACCTGCCAACTCAACTCGTATTTTTCAGGGAATAAAAATGCAAAGCAGAAATATCCAAATGTTTGAGATCAAAACAAAGTGCATATTACATACCATCATCCCTCTTCTTGTCAAATTTGAGTTGTTTTGGCTTCATCAACTGTTTCTTGGAAGAGGAGGTGTGTTTCTTGTGCAGCATTTTAGGTGGCAGCACTGGTGTTTTCTGACTTGTGCCATCTTCAACGTCACTTGTACATGGAGTTAATTCATTTGTCATCTGTACCACACTAGCTCTACAACATAGTTAGATGATCCTTATGATCTTTGGGTGATGTTTTTATCCAACTGCACTAAATTCAACGTAACTGCTTTTTGAAAAAATACAACCATGGAATTTAATGTTTTGATGTCTGGATCATGCTTTGACATAATTCTTGTCTGAGGCAATTAGCTACCAATGTCAGACAAGTGCATTGCCCAGGACACTTGTCCAACTGGACAAGTTGATTGAATCACAATATATAGTATTTATTATAGTAAAATATTCAAATGCTTTAAGGGAGTTGAAACACTTGAACATACATAGCCATAACATTATAATATATCATTTAGAGGGTACCATGATTTAATGAGCACTGTATATCTTAAATAATTTTTCAAACTTGGATATCATTTACCACTGGCTGCCACCATATTACGTTCAAGCATAGCTTTATGTAGAGACCTGTCCACTCATCATTTGGACGGGTAAAAACGAATATGGACGGGTAGAAATATGGGTGGACGTGTGGTGGACGGGTAAAAAATGAAGGCGCAAAAAAAGGTCTTCCAAAACCATAGATATTGTCAGTTATGCCTTGAAAGTGAGTGTAAATGTTGTCACATGTGTGTCTGTAGTCCATGTCAGGTCATCAGACACATTTGAAAGTTTGTAAACTGGCTTAACAGTTAACATCCATGTGTCCACCAAAATGTGTGTGACTGGCAATAATTTTATCCTGCATAAAGCCCTGCATTTAAGCTGCATTTGTTTTAACAAACTTCTTTCTACTCAACGTAAAATTTCAATTTTCCTGATTTACTTCATCAATCGATATTTCTGCCAAAAACAAGAATATGGTATCATATTATATATGGTAGGTATTATATAGATCAACAAATCATTTGTATGAGTGCCCGAAAGAAAAAAGGTAAATTTAATTACGATTTACAACCAATGAAAGAATTTCAAATGCCACACCCATCTACTGAGTGAGCTAGCGAGACCAACAAATTTGGCTCCTGCCGCTATGACAAATTGGTGGAGAATCTGGGTAGTGGTAGTAGCAGTAGCCTAGTAGTAGATATTATTTTTTCTTCAAAATTCTACATTTATCCAGAGTATTTTTGAACTGATGTACAGCTCAGCCTGTAACAGTGGATAGGATGGCAAAAGAAAAGCCAACATTTGCAAGAGGTGATGCCGTGCGAGAGAGGTGATGGACGTGCGAGAAGTGATGGTTATGTGAGCAGTGATGGCCAAGCGAGAGATGATGCCGTACGAGAGAGGTGATGGACATACGAGAGGTGATGGCCATGCGAGAGATGATGCCGTACGAGACGTGACGGCCCTGCGAAAGATGATGCCGTACGAGAAGTGATGGCCATGCGAGAGGTGATGCCGTACGAGAGGTGATGGCCATGTGAAAGATGATGCCGTACGAGAGGTGATGGCCATGTGAAAGATGATGCCATACAAGAGGTGATGGCCATGTGAAAGATGATGCCATACAAGAGGTGATGGCCATGTGAAAGATGATGCCATACAAGAGGTGATGGCCATGTGAAAGATGATGCCGTACGAGAGGTGATGGCCATGTGAAAGATGATGCCATACGAGAGGTGATGGCCATGTGAAAGATGATGCCATACGAGAGGTGATGGCCATGTGAAAGATGATGCCGTACGAGAGGTGATGGCCATGTGAAAGATGATGCTGTACGAGAGGTAATGGCCATGTGAAAGATGATGCTGTACGAGAGGTGATGGCCATGTGAAAGATGATGCCATACGAGAGGTGATGGCCATGTGAAAGATGATGCCATACAAGAGGTGATGGCCATGTGAAAGATGATGCCGTACGAGAGGTGATGGCCATGTGAAAGATGATGCTGTACGAGAGGTAATGGCCATGTGAAAGATGATGCCGTACGAGAGGTGATGGCCATGTGAAAGATGATGCCATACGAGAGGTGATGGCCATGTGAAAGATGATGCCATACAAGAGGTGATGGCCATGTGAAAGATGATGCCATACAAGAGGTGATGGCCATGTGAAAGATGATGCCATACAAGAGGTGATGGCCATGTGAAAGATGATGCCGTACGAGAGGTGATGGCCATGTGAAAGATGATGCCATACGAGAGGTGATGGCCATGTGAAAGATGATGCCGTACGAGAGGTGATGGCCATGTGAAAGATGATGCTGTACGAGAGGTAATGGCCATGTGAAAGATGATGCCATACAAGAGGTGATGGCCATGTGAAAGATGATGCCGTACGAGAGGTGATGGCCATGTGAAAGATGTTGCCATATGAGAGGTGGTGGCCATGCGAGAGATGATGCCGTACGAGACGTGACGGCCCGGCGAAAGATGATGCCGTATGAGAAGTGATGGCCATGCGAGAGGTGATGCCGTACGAGAGGTGATGGCCATGTGAAAGATGATGCCGTACGAGAGGTGATGGCCATGTGAAAGATGATGCCATACGAGAGGTGATGGCCATGTGAAAGATGATGCCATACAAGAGGTGATGGCCATGTGAAAGATGATGCCATACAAGAGGTGATGGCCATGTGAAAGATGATGCCATACAAGAGGTGATGGCCATGTGAAAGATGATGCCGTACGAGAGGTGATGGCCATGTGAAAGATGATGCCATACAAGAGGTGATGGCCATGTGAAAGATGATGCCGTACGAGAGGTGATGGCCATGTGAAAGATGATGCTGTACGAGAGGTAATGGCCATGTGAAAGATGATGCCATACAAGAGGTGATGGCCATGTGAAAGATGATGCCGTACGAGAGGTGATGGCCATGTGAAAGATGTTGCCATACGAGAGGTGATGGCCATGCGAGAGATGATGCCGTACGAGACGTGACGGCCCGGCGAAAGATGATGCCGTATGAGAAGTGATGGCCATGCGAGAGGTGATGCCGTACGAGAGGTGATGGCCATGTGAAAGATGATGCCGTACGAGAGGTGATGGCCATGTGAAAGATGATGCCATACGAGAGGTGATGGCCATGTGAAAGATGATGCCATACAAGAGGTGATGGCCATGTGAAAGATGATACCATACAAGAGCTGATGGCCATGTGAAAGATGATGCCATACAAGAGGTGATGGCCATGTGAAAGATGATGCCATACAAGAGGTGATGGCCATGTGAAAGATGATGCCATACAAGAGGTGATGGCCATGTGAAAGATGATGCCGTACAAGAGGAGATGGCCATGCGAAAGATGATGCCGTATGAGAGGTGATGGCCATGTGAAAGATGATGCCGTATGAGAGGTGATGGCCATGTGAAAGATGATGCCATACAAGAGGTGATGGCCATGTGAAAGATGATGCCGTACGAGAGGTGATGGCCATGCGAAAGATGATGCATACAAGAGGTGATGGCCATGTGAAAGATGATGCCGTACGAGAGGTGATGGCCATGTGAAAGATGATGCCATACAAGAGGTGATGGCCATGTGAAAGATGATGCCGTACGAGAGGTGATGGCCATGTGAAAGATGTTGCCATACGAGAGGTGATGGCCATGCGAGAGATGATGCCGTACGAGACGTGACGGCCCGGCGAAAGATGATGCCGTATGAGAAGTGATGGCCATGTGAAAGATGATGCCGTACGAGAGGTGATGGCCATGTGAAAGATGATGCCATACGAGAGGTGATGGCCATGCGAGAGGTGATGCCGTACGAGAGGTGATGGCCATGTGAAAGATGATGCCGTACGAGAGGTGATGGCCATGTGAAAGATGATGCCATACGAGAGGTGATGGCCATGTGAAAGATGATGCCATACAAGAGGTGATGGCCATGTGAAAGATGATACCATACAAGAGGTGATGGCCATGTGAAAGATGATGCCATACAAGAGGTGATGGCCATGTGAAAGATGATGCCGTACAAGAGGAGATGGCCATGCGAAAGATGATGCCGTATGAGAGGTGATGGCCATGTGAAAGATGATGCCATACAAGAGGTGATGGCCATGTGAAAGATGATGCCGTACGAGAGGTGATGGCCATGCGAAAGATGATGCATACAAGAGGTGATGGCCATGTGAAAGATGATGCCGTACGAGAGGTGATGGCCATGTGAAAGATGATGCCATACAAGAGGTGATGGCCATGTGAAAGATGATGCCATACAAGAGGTGATGGCCATGCGAAAGATGATGCCATACAAGAGGTGATGGCCATGTGAAAGATGATGCCGTACGAGAGGTGACCCGTGCGAGATGTGATGCCGTACAAAAGGTGATGGCCAAGCCAGAGGTGACCCTGTGTGAGAGGTGATGCCATGAGAACCCGGGGTAATATTTGTATTACATGGGAATATTGTACAATTCATTCTGATGCTCAATTCAACCTAAAAGCTAACGTTGACATGCTCTGAGTCATAGAATTAAGCTATATTTGTGATATGAGTTACCCGGTAGGTCAACAATAAAGTCACGATACCACATGATCATCAGCCCAGCTCACTAAATCTCACCTTTCCTCGGGAATCGTTTTATAGACAGGTTTAACATTGAATTTATAATACAAATGTATTTTTCTGTATTTTTTAAATGTTGTCAAATGTTTCATGCAATATTAAACATTGTGTACAGATAAGAAATATATATTAGGTAATGTCTTGCTTTTATTTCCTTTAACGGTAACATCTATCAAATGTGCTGATAATTTCAGCTATTGCCATATACATTATCAACGTAAATGCAAATGCATTTCTTTCAGTGAAGTCAATGAAAAATGTTTTATGATGCAAACTCTCTTGTTTGAGGAGGGTAAATCCATAATCAACAGACTTCATATTTGGCAAGAAAATCTAATTTATGTTTACAAAATTTAAAAATATGCTACTTAATTTCACTCAGACCTTAATTAAGTAACTAAGATGAACCTCTAAATATATGCTCATGGATATGCCTACTTGTTAATGTTATACTATAACTGATAACAGATGAAGTTACAATTTTGAAAGCAGGTTTAACTGTCCACGTGTAATCAGCAAATCACAGTACCTGACATCATGAGGCAGGTCATCAATGTTCAGCTCATCACCTTCATGTCTGTCATCTTCTTCTGCCTCTTCCTCCTCTGCTTTGTCATCTGTGTCCTCGTCTTCTGCCTCAGAGACTGTGTATTTAAGGTCGCAACAAATGTCATAAAAAACATATAATATGCAATGTTCAATACCATAATATGCAATGTTCAATACCATATTTCCACGAAATACAGTACCAGGTAAGTTTCACAACAATTGTTATATAAATGCAATCTACTCTAGAATAATTCCCACCAAATACCACTGTTATGTTATCCTACAGTTGCATGATTTGTATATACACTGTATATGCATACAGCTGTATATATAAATTACATGTATATTTCACATGAGCAATTAGTTTCACATATACACGCCGATGCACACAAACGCACACACACACACACACATGCACGCACGCACACACGCACACACACACATACACGATCATGAATTCTTGCAATGTGTATTCACTAATTTTAGAACCTTCCAAATATGTAAATAGAATACTGTATATTATTATCTAGAATAACGAAACATAAACCAATATATTCACCAATCTCTTCATGTAATACTGCATCAAAGTCGTCTTCTTTTACATCTGTGAGTGTGAACAGTGTTGTAGTAAATAGAAACTTTTTATAAAAATTCAAAAAAACTTAGTCAAAGTTCTTCAAAATTTAAAATAATGTACACTTATTGCAGCTAAAAACAAATGTCAAGAATCATCAAAAGAATAATAGAACATAACGATATTACATTACATTCAGACACACCTGTAACTATTTTATGACAGATTTCTTTATATTATATGCCAGAACCAAGCATTCTGCAGTATGCTCTGCATTTTGTTATTCGCTGTTTTACAAAAGTAGAACAGACATCTGGGCAATCCATAATTACAATATGCCCATGAAGATGTCAACATTTTATATTTGTAAACGATTACTGTATACATTTTAATACATTTAAATATACTGTTTACCAGGGCTTGTGTTGTTTTCCTCAGGCTGACCAAGTTGGACGTCCAAGACAGCAGCAAATATCTCTTCATATTCCTCATCCGTCAGAAACCTCGGTTCTTTACGAGGCCTCTTTCCAGCCTGTGACAAGGACAGAAAATCACTTGAACGATGCATGGTTTCCTATTAACATGTTTTGCTTTGAGTACTTAAAATACCTATATTGAGATACATACAAAAAATAATGTAGGTTTTTTTCATGTAAAACGTGCAGATATTTATTTTGAAAATAAAATAATTATTGTTTTGATAGCTAAAAGGTGTAGTTACCGAATGTATAGTGCAAAGTACTTAACTTAAATATTGTATATTTAATACAACATACATTCCCAAAATGTATATGTCATACTATGCTAGATTAGATATTTATGTCAGAAAGTTGTCTAATCCTATATAGGATATGCATTTTCAATGTCAAAACCATATAGGGCCCAATACAACATTTAGATGTACATTTAAGTTTGTACTGTTTGTGTTATTTTTTAGTGATGCCTTGCATTTAGTCAATATCATGATCAATAATATAATTAAAGTATGAAGATATTTACCTTACTAGGTGACTCAATGTCTACTGTATTTTTTCCATCATCTTCAACTGCAGTCCCAAAACATAAAGCAAACTTTAAAAAAGGTAAGCCTTAACTAAATTGTATAATTTCTACTATATATATCTGGTAGTCCATTTAAGTTGAACACACTATAGGTTATTAAAAATATTACATAAAACAGATACAAATCAACAGACCTGTAAAGTTAAATGTCAGTATCATAAATTTTCATAGGAATAACTTGCCACTTGTAACTATTTTAAATAAAAACACTTCTATTTTATTTACTATAAAAATGCCTTTCCCTTTCCAATGTTTGATATTTATAAAGTTTATATGTATTTAAGCTTTATTAATATAAAATATAAGCCATACAGTAGGCCATAAATTAAATGAGTATGCACAACTTAAAGTCTAGAATAATACTTTATTAATATATAAGTTCTATATAATTCTAAAAATTATTAATAAAGCATTATTATAAATTGTTAAACGCTTGAGTTGGTCTGCATGAAAAAATCTTACCATGTTTATTATCCTCCATTCTCTTAGACCTAGAATGTAAAGAGTAAAGCAAACATTATAGGGTGGTCCTAGTCGCCACTAAGAGATGATGAGTATGTACAATCAAACTTAGCTTTATGGTCACCTCAGTAATACAGTCAGCCTGCATGTAAGATCACTCTAGGATACTCCCAAATATATTCTATATGGGGTAACCTATAGGATATTAATCCTTACTAATCAGGTCACTTTTGGCTATGTCACTGTTGTTTAGCCAATGGTGAAGGCCTGCTGAACTGTAAGACTGAAATTATTTAACTAAGTACATTGATTGTTGGAATGTGGTGAATATTCACTCACCAAAAACGTCTAATTGTCCCCCCTTGGAAGTACAAAAAACTAATGTTGCACCCTTGAACCTGTCTAAAAACGTCCACTGAGGTCTCAAAAACATCCAGTAGCAGTCCTCTAAAGCTGTAAAACAACCTCCAATTGCACCACTCTGGAGAAAAAAGCTCTACTGCAGCAGTTCCCAATCTTTTTCTCCCTGCACATCACCTGATATCTGAAACAATCGCCATGCATCCCCATGTATCATAATCATTCACAGATTCAAAAAGTCCTCCTGACACGTACCCTCGGGGCATGTGTACCCCAATATGGGAGCCCATAGTTCTACAGAATACAGTCACTCACCTGTTTTATCTTTGGCTTTGCTTTACATTCGTCAACCCCAAATCATACTTTTTATTTCCCCCAAACATTTACCCACTTTCTTAAATATTTGGGGAGATAATCCTATCTCAGTATCTGCTAACCAATTTAACCTCTTCCACAGAATATTGGGGTGCTCACACCCCCTACCGCCCTAGTTCTGACGCCTTAGAAGTAAGACGTCAGTTGTGACAAGTAAGTTTTAGTAGTCATTATGTTGTTACTCACTGACACTGTTCTGTGTTCAGAATTCGGTCCCGAATCAGGCACGATTTTACAACAGCACAATTTCATTTTTTAACATAATCATAACAATTTCACTGCAAACTTACTTCAGAAACTAAACTCTTCCAAATACTCTTTGTTGAGTCAAAATGAATATATATTTTTTTCAGGTAGACAAATAATTTAACAATTTACGTGCGTTTTCACCGTGTCGGGGTGCGACGTCGTCTGCATTTGTCGTCTGTCGCAGTGTTGTGACGTTTCAAAATTCCCGCGCATGTAGAAAATAAACAAAATATGCGCTATATCATTAAAAATACGATGTGCCTACACATTGAATGTATTGATTATTTACTGTGAATAAAATGAGTTTTCGTATCAAAATATCAGGATGTTTTCTATAAAACAAACAAAAATAAACTAGTTTTGCCCTACTACCCACAATGCATCAACAGTTAGCGCATGCGTTCGATGAACGCTCTCGGTCGGGGGAGTGTGGTAAGAAGTATCTCGCAAAATGTCATTTTTAGCTCATTGTTTTTTGTGGCATTGCACATTTTCTGTTGTCTCCTTTGAGTTTGGCTATATACCGTAAAATACTGACAGTGCTGCCTAGTATAGTGGACGAAATTGCTAGAAAATCATCGAACAATTTATCACATCAAAACATCACTTGCGCGCACTTCTCTGTGGACCGTTAGAGGCGCTGCTGTAGTTCGAAGACTTGCGTATGTCGCACGTTGCTTCAGAAAGCATACGCTGCTGTTTGTTGACTTTGTCCTGCACCGACGCTTGACTCCGAAAATGAGTGTGGACATTAAAACGCCGACTAGAACACAGTTCGATCATCAAGAATTTCCATGTTGCAATAAGACAATGGTAAAAAGCGACGTGGAAATGCCACCTACAGACAGTGAGGTGCCCGTTTTTGAAGAAGTGAAGTTGACACCAACGGACTTCGGCGAAGCCGATGGGGCGAGCCAGTGGCGTAGCACGGGCCGGCTGAGTGCCACGAAGAGAAAGCGGTCCAGTGAAAAGAGTGGTAGCAGCCTGATTCCATTCAAGAAGCGGTTTGGCCGCCATGGAAAAGAAAAAGTTAATGCAGGCAAAATTATTCTGCCGACAAAATTCCTGCTTGGGGGTAATATCACTGACCCACTGAACCTAAATAGCATGTGTGATGAGGAAATAAACCGTGCATTAAATGAGCGCACGCCACAGTCTTCACCGTTGCCCACGCCAGTTAGACGTCACCAAGTGCAGGTGTTCATTCCACCAAACATCAACGATCCTCTCAATTTGAATAGTAGTGAAGACGTAGACCTTGATCTGATCTCACCAAAGGGTGCCATGAGGAAAAGACGCAACAAACACAAGAGAAAGAGATTTAGCATGGCTGACACAATCGAGGAGAGTTGTGCAGAGACTGGCTCTGTTGATAGTAAGGTAAAGGACATTATCGACCAGGCGATCTCACAAGGAACTGTTCAAAAAACTGTCACCTGTAGAGCCGTGTCAACAGCCGAGCTGCAATCTCGAGACATCAACAAGATTGTGTCTCCCGTTATCCCACAAACATCTCCAAAGCGTAAACGCAAGCGAACATCAAGCGAACACAAATCAGACACAGAAAGCACTTTCTCTAGACAAGAGAGTGAGAAGTCAAATAAAAGTGACAAATCCTATTCACCGTATCGGCCTAAGTTTAGAAAACAACTATCGATGGGTGTGAAGCATGACAGGAGGCCACATCCAAAAGACCACCTGTTTACATATGGCAACTACACTCGATATTACGGTTATCGCAATCCCAACTTTGACCAAGACCGTCGTTTGAAATGCCTCAACCAGGAGTGGTTTGATGGGAAGGATGCCCTAGACATTGGTTGCAATGTTGGTCATGTCACTCTTTCCATTGCGCGTTTCCTGAATCCACGTAAAATTATTGGAGTTGACATCGATGGCAAGCTGATTCGTGCAGCCAAGAAGAACATTCGGTACTACTTGGCATCGCAAGGCGATGTTGAAGTTGGCAAGTTTCCTGTCTCGAATCCTGTGACCTTTGGCCCAATCTCAGCACCGCCTGTATGCAGAAACACAGAAAATCCAGGATTTCCACATAACATCATGTTCAACGAGGTATAGGGTTATTTTTATATAATCAGTTAATTCTTGAGGCAAGGCAAATAAATAACTTCTGGTATGCAGAACTATAACAGTCAAATAATGTTTCTTGTTGCTGTAAGTAAGCGACATTTTTGTGACTTAACCATGTCATTGCCAGATTAATGGAAATGTATACCTGCTAATGAATTTTATTAAATCGAAAGATTGTGTTGTGACCGGATCATGATATATATGTGCTATACTTGAGTTGCATAAATGCAAATAAATAAATAAAATTCTGGTCCGATTTAAATAAACTTCATTACATTTATAGTATTAGTTTATTGTTTAAATAGCCAAGTTTGTGCCAGGTATGTACATTTGTTACTCAGAAAATAAAATTTAAATATTGAAACATAATTTTCTTAACAACTTAAAAATAAAATATTAATTTTGTTGTTAATAATTTATGGATACTTTCTGGGCATAAAATATTAATAAATTACTATATCATAAAATGTACAACTAACAATGACCACAAAACTGAAATTAATTTTTTTGAGTGCATGTATTTTCCATATTTTATACAAAGTGGCATTGTTTGCAATTATAACTTATTCCAGCAGAAGAATTAAGTCGGTGTTATATTTCAAATGCATAATCGTACTGCAAAATGATTATAACAGCGTTCCTTATAAACTCGATCAAAAAATTCTATCAAAGTTTGAATTATTGAAGTTAGACATAATGACGTCAATAATTACAACGGAGCTAAAAAAACACCACCAGCGTCATCGCGCCACGCATTAATATTTGTTTCTAACAAAGTAAACCACTCAAAAGTTAGCATTTAATCGTAGAAATTGTTAGCAAGCACATTGTTTTAGACAATTATGTGTACTTCCATGTTTTTTATCCCCGCAGCAAAAAGAATTTAATCTTATTGGCTGAAAATGTATTCACTGTGTTATGATCATGACCATACTATTATTCATATGTCACAATACCTTATACTTACATAAATATAACTTTGCAATGTTTGCCGTGTCTATTGTTATTATTAAGATGAGTATTTTTGTCTAAACCCTGAAAGTGTTTGAATTCTAGCTGTGTGTTGCCTTACAGGCCAACTATGTGCTGGAGACGGACGAACAATTGGAGGCAGAAAAGGAGGAGTACGACGTCATCCTTGCCCTCAGCATCACCAAGTGGATACACCTCAACTGGGGCGATGTTGGGCTGAAGCGTTTCTTCAGACGCATTTTCCGCCAGCTGCGGCCTGGTGGCAGACTGGTGCTTGAGCCGCAGGCATGGCCATCATATAAACGCAAGAAGAACCTCACAGTGAGTCGTTTAAAAAGATTTGTAGATGTATGTAGAGATGCAAAATGTGAGGCAAGTGGATAAGGAAATGTTTGGTTTATCAAGACTACCACTTATTGGCAGTTATTCCTGAGAAATTGGTCAGTTTTATTATAGGTAAATATGCAATACTAGATTTGTTACATTCTGCAATCATATAATATGTTCCATTCAGTTAGAGTTCTCTTTCCGAGTTGCTAACTCGTTGAGAGCAATAATAGCCTTAATAGGTAGAAATTGTGATAAAATGGAACTTTTACAGAAGCACTCTGATGTTGATTAACTCTTTACTGCGCAGACCGCCCATAACCGCCCAGTAAACTCACAGTTCGTGGGCCTTTCGTTTACCGCGATCAGATCCTTCTTTTACATTAACCGGCCATCTCAAACTTCTGATCTAAGCTCTATGTAGGTCACGGAAACATGTGCTGTCATTATCTTGTGGAAAAAAATGTGTTTGCGAATTAAGCGAGTTTATTTGGAAGGATGTTGAAGTGCATTCGTCTAGTTGACCTCCAACATCGTGCGGCATTTGGCGGATATTTCTGAGATTATTTCTTGATGATTTTGAGTCGGACATCGATGTTTGCAACGTGAATAATGTCTACAGAGATAACGGAGACCCTGTTATTGTCCATCTACGTTGTCTGTGCGACTTTTCGTTGTTGAGATTCGAAACAGATGACCTGTCGGTGGCAGGTTCATATCGCCGATATGCAGCCATTTTGTTGATCGGGTCACCGTCCGTACTTCATTTGGTTTATTTATTTTAGGGTATTTTAGTAATATGCATTATGGTCACATTGCTTCTGATAAGGGAGCATCTATCTGTGAAAGGAGTTTGCTATCTTTCGTTATTCAAGTGTTGATTTTACATACGAAAAGAACATTCCAGTCGGCAATATGATCGGTAAACGATAGCCATTTTGTAAATTATGGTAGAGTCTTCAGTCGCATTGGCGTTGTTTATAAAGGCAATTATAATTTGAAAACTAACCGTAAAAATTTGATAAATGTTTTTCTAGGATAAAAATAACATACATGGCTACATTAGTTCCAGGGCCATTTCACGGTATTTGTGAAGTGACATAAAATATTAAAGTCTGAATTTGAGCAAAAAAACAAAATGTATATGTTAGATAGGTATCTGAAGTTACTGGAAATTGGCATTTGGGTCAAAATTGTGCATTTTTAATATGCAAATTAGCTATTTGTCACGAAACAATGGATTTCAGGGTTGCGGACAGGACAAATGTTTTTTTAAGTTTTCTCGTGGTGTATTTAACTTTAGGTCAATTTCTGTTGTTGACAGCTTTAGTGTTTTGTCTAAGTATAACATGATGCAGTTTAATTTTTTTATAAATGTGAAGCCATACAAAATCCACTTCACAGACCCAAGGTGTCCTGTCCATGTCATAGTTAATTACCCCCTCTGTCATTCTTGAAAATTTTGGAATCAAATTTTCTCCAAAATATACCTATGGCA
This sequence comes from Ridgeia piscesae, assembly GCA_025642075.2. Lineage (NCBI taxonomy): Eukaryota > Metazoa > Annelida > Polychaeta > Sabellida > Siboglinidae > Ridgeia > Ridgeia piscesae. The sequence goes on from JAODUO010000156.1 coordinate 566,801, forward strand.
TTTAGGTATAAATATGCAGGGTTTAATATCTTAGAAAACAATGGATGGACAGAACTTTGGGTTTTTCTAACACACAATAAAACTCACTTCACTTTCTGTCCTGTCCGCAACGCATTTTATTTCACATTTTTTCCCCAAAGTTGAAATTCCAAAGATTTGATTCTGTTATCATATGAAGTGGTACCTAAGTACTTCACTTTCATGCATTCAAACTTTTAAAATATACCCAAGAATAATTTCTGTGAAAGAAACAAGTCACTAAATGTCCTGTCCGCAACAAAACGAATACCGTGAAATGACTCTCCACACGATCACTGTTGTGTGTTCTAAGATTTATTAATATGTAGCATGATGATGTTGCTTATTTATTTTGTCATCATAATTGTTTAAGTTTGCTTCAAGATCTGAAATGTAATTGATTGCAACACATAAATTTTAATAACACATTTTATTCACACAGTCATTCCATGTATATTTCATATAGTTTCATGCATCGCCATCAGTTGTCAAGTTATTCGAATTTTAATGCAAGCAACATGCAGCGTAATTCACAGATGGCTGCCATCTTAAAATTGTCTGCCCACAGTAGGGTGTAAAATAAGAAGGCTTGTCTACCCAGTAAAGAGTTAAGGAACAATGTAGCTTGCAACAAAAAGTTGCATTTCACACAAAAGGATACAGTAATTTACAGTTGACAACCGTCTTCAGTGACCACCTATGTTTTCCAATCGTTTTTCTTAGATAGATTGCCTACCATGTATAAATATCTCCTCGTTCATGACTACCTGGCAAATGTGACCAACGACCAAGTCTGTTTACCCCAACCGACAACTGTCAAAACTACCGTTCATCCACCAGGGGAACCAATCTCCTGGATTTTTATACCAAGGAAATAAGAAACTCAAGAGCGGCTTGCTTACCAATGCTCATGAAAGACCTCAACAGACAACAAATGTAACAATGACCTAAATAAGAGTCATTTAAATCATATCTTTCATTGGTGACTGGACATTGACATTTGTGCCAATAGTTTGAGACCCTATTATTGCCCAGCGTACAAATCCATTCACTACTAATGATCTATATAAATAATTTCCATCCACATGTCTTCACTATAAATGCATGTTTTTAAGTTCATGAGGGTTTGATAAATATTACAATTTGAGTAAAGTTTTGAGTATACACCTGTAAACAAAACATTTCAAATGCTTGTTTATACCCATCGTCACTAAAGCTCGCAAATAACACATATCTCCATCGAAGCCAGTGTTAGTCTTGCATGCAAAGATTGTGTTGGTTGTTTGTCTAATAAAATATGCCTTTATTTTCAGCACTTAGATGCAAATTTTTTTTAGGGAGATATTCATTGTGTTCTTAACAGCAATTGTTATTAACTGACTTGTATATTTAATTATTTATTAGGTGTATACTCAATAAATTGAAACGAATCAACCTCTCATGAGAGAACATCCCTTTTAAGATCTACTGAGAATTTGTGGGCAGTCTTAAATGAACCCTTTAAACCATTTATTTGTTTATAGTGACAGTTACAACTTGAAATTGAATGTGCTGTGTTTCACTTCAGGAAACTATAGAACACAACTTCAGTGTGATCAAGTTCCGGCCAGACCAGTTCACAGAGTATCTCTTGTCCAGAGAAGTTGGTTTCTCAACTTGCCAAACTCTTGATGCACCCTTCAACAAGTCCAAAGGTATGTACTCTTATGTATTGTTAACTGCATTGTTACATCACCTGTATTCAAGGTTGGGTTAAAATACACATTTTGGAATCAAATATAAATACAACTCTGCCAAATCAAATATATTGCTGATCCAAATTTTAAATACAAATACACAGATTTTTTTTTAATTCCAATACGATTCAAATACATTGTCATTTTTGAAATTTGATTTAGATATGATTAAATGCTAGCCTGTGTTTCCATTATAGTTCAAGTGTACCATAGTGGGTAGAATTTTGTCTTTGGCTTGATTCACTGCTGTAAACTAATTGGCAGGCAGGTTTACTAGACTGTCCTTTACTGTACTACTGTACCAACTAGTGGGTAGCTCTTCCCCTGCACTGGAGGAAACCTTGGTTCCTTTGTCTTAGCCCAGGATGTTTACACAGCAGGATTCTTTGAAGCACACACCCTGTGAATACCTGCCTTTATGGATACAGATAAGCTTCACTGGCTTCCCATTCATATATTGATGCTAATGTTTGACCAGTTTCACTGTAGACCAATTTTCTCAATGGTGCCTGCCCACTCCTGACCAGGTGTGAAAGACATTCTGTCTTGACTTCTGAGCCAGTTTGTGTCAAGCAATGCTTTACCTTTTGTTGGTAATTTTTATATGTATTTGATTGTATTTGCAAATACTTTTCAAATACAGATCAAATACAGATACATGCCTTTTTGTGATTTTCAATAAAAATACAAATACAAAAAATTCTGTATACAAATGAAAATACGTATTTGAACCCAACCCTGCCTGTATTAGCAACAAAAAGAAACAATGAAAGAATAGTCCCAAGATATAATCCAATGGATTGATTTTACTAAAGTGTCAGGTAACATGATACATCGACATGTTGACCAGACCATAACATGACTTTCATTGGAAAGTTACTGAATGCATGGTCAGGCAGTCCTATTGCTTGAAAACAAATGAAGTGCTCGTGTAGGGTTTTATGTAACAGACATGGTTAGATAAATCCAACTGGAAAGACATTTACTGTTTTTCGGGCCAAAAAAACAAAGGACTATTGGCATCACTTTGTGACTGCCGTTAGCTCTTAGATCTCATAAACCGTTGAAGATCTGTTTTTGCAAAGACATTTCTTAGGGTACTGTCACTATTAACAAGAAATGTATATTTGACTGACACATTTTAAGTCTCCTAGGGTCCTTTAGGGCCTAAAACTTATATATTTAAGTTTTTGTATTTTATTCAAAACCGTCAGAAACTTTTCATCTAATTTTGCATAGAACTATCTGAGGGTATTTTTGTGAGGGCTTCCCCAAAAAGCAAAATGGTAATATTGGGCCGAATGACCTGGGGTGTTAGCAGATCTGAGAACATCTCATGAAAAACAAGAGAAAATGCCAATTAGTTGATTATGGTGAAGAGGCTAAGTGGTAACTTTAACCAACTCACTATATAGTCAAAAAGCCCCTAGTAACATCAAAAATAATAATTTTGTGCATTGTATATTTTCAAACAACTGAGAATCAAGTTATTTTGATGTCTTGGTCGTGCACATAACCAAATAATTTTTTCGGATCGAACAGTTAAATAACTGGTTGATATTCTTGCAGGATTCCGGCGACCAATACAAGTGTTCACCAAGTCGATTCATGGGTCACTGCACACGATGACCCCACTGCTGTATGACGTCCCTCGCAGCTCGACCTCAACCCCAAAGACTGACCTGGAGTCGTTGAAATGGCCAACCCCAGCATTCGGTGTTGACTGCGACTCGTCATGCACGACAACCCCGAACTTTGAGATCGGTTCCTGTGGTGGATTGACACCATGCTCCAGTGTGACATGTTCAAGCGCGACAGGCACACCCTATCAGGCTTGGTCAACCAATGTGACAGACTCCGACAGTGCCATGCAGTCATACTGTGCAGACAGTGCATCGAACACGCCGTTGCATGGCTTCGATTTCAGTGCTGAGTCGGTTGATGCAGACGCAAATTGTTCACTGGACACGCACGTCTGTGAAGTCGATTGCACTGATGAGCAGCAGTGTCCCCCTGGTGAGGAACAGGCGCATGAAAAGTGTCCCCCTGGTGAGGAACAGGCACGTGAACAGTGTCCCCTTGGTAAGGAAGAGACACGTGAACAGTGTCCCCCTGGTAAGGAACAGGCACGTGAACAGTGTCCCCCTGGTGAGGAACAGGCACGTGAACAGTGTCCCCCTGGTGAGGAACTGGCACATGAACATGGTGAGACAAAGGAGAAGTCACAGACAGACTAATAAGGCAGCAACGAAAAGTTCTTGTTGAAGGCAGCACACCGTTACGGCTATTACACCATTGTGATAGCAGTGTTGAAAAATATATGCAATATGTATTTTTACGCCAGCAACATTGAGACTTGCTTCTGTTATGATGACTTTGTTGTTTCAAGTGTTAGTTTTTTGTATTGTGATGTCAGAGTTTGCTGTTTTGACAGAAACAAGTAGCACTGATACATCCCATTTTGATTGTTATGTATTTGAACCAGCTTTCTTGTCAGTTGATTTTTTGCAACGAAATAGTCTAAGGGGTATTGAATCATTGTTTCATGTTCACCAAAATGACTCCTGAAGTTAAATGTTGCTTACCAGTAACACTAACATACTTAAAATCATGAAAAACTAATAAAATAAATGAAAAACTAGTCTCATTATTCTGGAGCATTGTTGAATATTTCAAGTCTGATTTTTTTTTTAATAACTCAAACTGCTGTTTGCTGTGTAAATCATCCATGTATATGCTTGGAGTAATGAATTTATATTTATTATTGCAGTTGCTGAAAGAAATTACATTGTTGACATTACCTCTCTATGATCAAGAAACCAGAACGTTATTACTATTAAAGGAAATACAGATACTTTTCCATTTACATCTTTAAAAATCATGAGATTCTTTTAATGTACTCTGTAAACGTTAGATGAAAGGTTAGTTGACATTATATCTGGTTTGAAAAATATTTTTGTTGGTCTTGCCTCTTTGTTTTGTTATACTAAATAGTACACTTATTTCAACATGATGTTATACAATTGGAATAAATTCCTTTTGGTTGAATTGTCCTGCTTTGGAATTGAAATCTTTAAGACCACATCATTTAACCCAGGCTCATCAATATTTTGGCATGTGGGGTCTTATTTTGGAACTGTGGGGCCTTATGAAGGCAGTGGAAATGTTGGATTATGTCTTGGGTGAATTTTTTATTCATCTAGATTGTTTGATATATATATATATATATATATATATATATATATATATACATACATACATACATACATACATACATACATACATACATACATACATACATACATACATACATACATACATACATAATTATAATAGATGAATATGTATGTACATATGCAATTGCGACATTCCGCCTACTAAACTTAGCTGATGAATTAAATGGTGTCAGAGCAGACTACTTTGCTCCCACCATGAGGCAGCTGTAGAAATGTGCTGTAAATGGATAGATTTTTTAATATCTCCAATGAAACCATTGTTCGTGACTTTCATGCCCATTGAATAAAAAGTTATTAGTTTGTTTTTATTGTCTGCTATCCTTTCCCTGTTATTTAATTCAAAGATTAACGATTCCTTGCAGCAGTAATGCTGAACATACAGGACCTCCGCAATTGATGAAAGAACTGGCATCTAGGAAAAATGTATTAGTCGCCCGGTTTTGAAATGGAATTTTGGTATAGCAGTAAAGATATATCTGACACTAGACATGGGGTCAAGCACATTGAAATGTATTTAAAAACAAATATATTGGAAAGTATTTCAAATATGTTTCACTTAAGGATACATTACTGTGCTGTATAGGTAAAAGATCATATGTGCAAGGATAAATTAATGCAATGGCCCCTTCAATAATTTCCTCACACAGAAACAAAATGAGGATGAGTATGGTTGCATATTTTCAGACAGGTACTTCAGAACAAGGAATGACTTGACTTATGCTCAAACTCTGAGGAGTGTCTTTATGAATCGTTATTTATTGAGATAGAAGTCGGCAGTACTAAAATACCAGCATTTGTTCGTTTAATGAATATTTCAGTGTCCTTTATGGACAATCTCAAATGCACGGAATTGTTTTATTAATAATCGCAGATAAACATAAAACAGATACAGACAAGTGAGACAACAGACTTTGTTCATAACCTGTTTGTTAGTGCATTCTACCCAACAATTAGTAAACCAATAAGAGTCGTGCAATAAATAGCAACACTGATTGATAATGTTAAGACTAATGTTCATGAATATACTCTATTTGTAATTCTATATAATGATGGTAAATGTTTAAAAAAATCTAAACTTTCTCAAACCACAGAGATGATATTATTACCACTGTAACGACAATAAAAATTATATGATTATGATAGAATCCCACACAAATGTCACATTTGATAAATCAGTTTTTAGTACCTATTATGAGTGAGCTCTTGTTTAAAACACCATTAAATAGAAACCAATATATACCAGTATCTACTTTTCAAATATATGTTAATTTTTGGACATCCGACTCATTAAATTGTGTTAGGGTTTTTGACCATATTATCCATTGCTTAAAAAACAATTCTCCACATGTTTATGCAGTTGATTGGTATTAGGAATGTTTAATGTATGTTAATAGCACATCCATCTTTTGCAATGCAACATGGACACTATCAACTTGAGGAAACAACTGTTTGATGGGGGGGGGGTGTCTCTGGGGAAGACCCAAAGACGCCTGAGCTTGGCCGGGGGAAGCAGGAACCAAAACAAAAGACTGTGACGAAGTAATTAAATTAAGGCTTTTCTTTTAATATAGAAACCACTATAATGATTGCTTAGTCATAGAATACAATGAGGTTGTGTTAATCCTTAAGTAAAAGGTACATAGAAGGGTAAGATGTAAACCACAGTCGACCAGCACACCTGCCTTGGTCACTATTGCATTAACAGTAAGCCTATTCTGCTGGGTTTTACCTTGACAAATGTTTGTTGAGTTATAGCTTCTGCCTTCTAGCAAGTTACAATTTACCTGAGGTATATAGGAAACAAATAGTTATCAATTTGTACATATACTTCTCTCAACCAGTATATGTATTGCTACTTAAAATTAGAGGATCAGAACTTTGATGAAATAACTACAACAATGCATATAAATACATAACGAGTCTTGTTCTCGTGTTAAATATAATCGGGATGCCATGGTCATATTTACTTTAATTTGTTCATGTTACCTACTAATCTTTTGAGATTAACTTCACATTGCCATAAAATATGTTATATCCCAGCATTAAACAATAATTATGTGCACAATATACAAGACGACCATCTTAGATTGCAATAAAAAGATGACTGTTAGTATGGGCGCACACAATCAACTCTTGTTAATTTTGTATGGATCCGAACCATTCTAATTTTGTCCATCCTCTATTCACACTTCCATGATTTCCTTTCAGGAAACTACCCACCATGAAGGCCACAGTATCACGAAATGCCAGAAAAAGAAAGCAAAGAACTCTTGAACAACCACTGTTTTGGAAAAGCTAAAAAGGTATTTATAAAATATAATAATTAATTGTAAAACTAATATATGTACACTAAAAAATTATGTGACCTGTGTATTAAAGTAGTAGCCATGAACTGTGAAACAAACAATATAATTTGACCAATATTTATTTACATTATATATCATTTGCAGTATCTAATAAGAAATTAATATATATATATTATATATATATATATTAATATGTATATATTAATATATATATATATTTCATAAAGTTGTAATTATAGATAGCAATAGCCTATATATATATATATAAATTAGTTATTAGAAATTGTTACAAAAGGGTAATATGTGCTGTGATATATTTATGCATATTTTAATAAGTAAGATTAGCACATACACCTGTTATGCAATAGTGACTAGCTTAATTACAAAGTACATTTATCTGTACTTTTGTTTATTACCTATAATACATACATACATACATACACACACACAACAACAACAACAACACACACACACACACACACACACACACACACACACACACACACACACACACACACACACATACAATATATATAATAATATATAAATAATATATATATATATATATATATATATATATATATGGGTATATATAGACACATACACATCAGGGTTAGGTCCAAATATATATTATATATATATATATATATATATATATATAAGTAGTATATGAAGTTGTTACTAATTAGAATGTATGGTAAAATTATGGAACAATAAAATAATGTAGGATAATAAAACTGTGATTGGCCTACAGTATGAAAATATAACATTATGACTAATTAAAGTGTCAGATAATTTTTTTTAACATTTAGCAAAGTAGATTATTAAAAATATAAATGGAATATATCTAAATATCTGGTCAATTGAATAGATTCACAATCCATTGCAAGTAATATTTATGTGATGAGGAATGTCCAACTACGGCGGCTTTAAATAAGGGTTTTGCCGATATCAAACAGTGCGGAAGAAATTCGGGATTTAGGTCAAACGTCGGGGTGCGGCTTTAATTAGGGGTGCGGCTAGTAATACAGCATTTACGGTACTGCCAATTATACAATCCATATGATACAAACGAGTTCTTCAAGTCAGTCCGACGTTTCGGATTGTGTGTTGAGGTGTCCTGGGGAGGCAGGAAGTGGTGCAGTTTGTTGTTGGATTGCTGCGTGCTCGCGAATAGATTTCTACAGAGCGTCTCCCTCCGGTCTGCCGGCGGTGGCAGTCTCGCTATGGCGATGACTTCGTCGTAACATAAGCCACGAAATATGCGCATAGCAGCTTGCCTTAATTGGTGATTTTAAAACACAGATTCTTCAGATTGATCAATAAAGCAATGGATCACTCTTCACCGCTAATAACCCGTGTAGCTAACGTATCTATTTGTAATGCAAACTATAGTCAATTTTTTTTAATGAATACCACAACAGGTATGACAAGGTATGACATGTCTGCGAATGATACAAGCCGTGAATGACAGTCTGGTTTGTAAAACTGTCTAATGTGAATGTTTTATCATAAATGATAGACATTAGAAATGGATGTGAGATGTCAGAATTGATACGATGATGATGTCAACAGTATTATATTGATATTATTGTGTTTTAAAGAACTGTAGGAATTGTAGAACAGTGTACACTCGATCTTCCATGTATTGTGGCAGAGCACAGCACAGGTGGCGAAAGGTATATTGACGCGATAAAACGACAGAGATTTCCGTTTGATTAAAATGGTATTGATACAACTTAGGACCACGATACGCATACAATTCCATGCATGCAATATATGCCTACACCTTCCCCACAAGCACCATATGCATAACTATGTTTGTAGACATCCCTTCCATACACTACACGCTTAGCTGTTTAACACGTACAGGCGTTTATAGGCTATACTACGTGCGCATGCAAACCCCCGCACCCATTTTGAAGTTCTACTGGCAGGCAACTACCCAAACAGGCACATAGATAAAAAGTAGCACAGTTTTCAAGAAGACATGCAAGGGGTTTAAGTGTTTGAGCGCGCACACACGCCCACTCACTCACACACACACACACACACACACACACACACACACACACACACACACACACACACACACACACACACACACACACACACACACACACACACACCACACACCACACACCACCACACACCACACACACAAAGACACACACAAAGCACACCAAAACACACACACACACACACACACACACACACACACACACACACACACACACACACACACACACACACACACACACACACACACACACACACACACACACACACACACACACACACACACACACACACACACACACACACACACACACACACACACACACACACACACACACACACACACACACACACACACACACACACACACACACATTTTCTTAATTAGTGACTCTTTTTTCAAAAAAAAATATTTTATTTTATATAGGTCCTATATGACGGTTGTTTAACGTCAACATTGTCGATATTAGAAACGCACCTATTCAGTTTTAGAATGGTTGCAACCCTCCTATTCACCTATTCAGTTTTAGAATGGTTGCAACCCTCCTATTCACCTATTCAGTTTTAGAATGGTTGCAACTCTCCTATTCACCTATTCAGTTTTAGAATGGTTGCAACTCTCCTATTCACCTATTCAGTTTTAGAATGGTTGCAACCCTCCTATTCACCTATTCAGTTTTAGAATGGTTGCAACCCTCCTATTCACCTATTCAGTTTTAGAATGGTTGCAACCCTCCCGCGCGCACGCATGCTCGAACGAACGTACACACGCACTGACAGTCGCATGACGTAGAACAATAGCTTTTATTTCCTGGCACGAGGCGACAGGCTGGCTATTCACATTTGGTCTGGTTGACCAGTCACATGTTGTGGACACTTGCGCCAGTCGGCTGAGAATTGGTTTGATATGGATTTAAACGTGTTCTTTCAACTAATTAGTGTTTTACACAAACTTCAAAAAAAATTAAGCCAAGAGGAAGTGTCCAGTATCTATACTGGCTTAATTACTCGTGTCGTGTTTCAAAGAAAGTCTCTGCTAAGTCGCAATAGCAAACTACGGAAGCCCGTTGGTGCCACGGTGAATATATATTTTTCTGACAGCCGCCACTTAATTATCTGGCGGCCGCCACTTAATTATCTGGCGCCTGCCACATAATTATCTGGCGGCGGCCATTTAATTATCTGCTCTGTATTTCCACGTCGGGTTAAGTTACATTGAAATTCTTGGTGCCCTGGCCATCAATCACTGCATAGTGATTAGTATGCGGACGCTTAAACGCTCGCTAAGTCGGCAAAATCTATTTCGACGGAGACATTACACTGACATAGTGGAACTAGCCGTTTTCGTCCATGAGCAAATCCATGGTTCCGGGAACCAGCATGGCCACTGTTGGAGGCATCTCAAGTGCCGACAGGCTGGGATGGTTGCATCAAGAAAGGTAGTTTATACACTGATGCAGATTCTTGACCCTGAAAGTATAGAACTAGGGTCGACTAAAGAGGAGACTGTATTTTGCTAAAGGGCCCAATTACTTATGGCATGTAGATTCGAATTTATAAATAACGTGAAAAAGTGGTAACTAAACTATGACAATATATATTATGCGTATGTTTCCATGCGTGTATGATGTAAGATCTAAGAGTTCAAGAATGGCTCAAACTTAATACGTTGTCTTTTAACCTAACCAAAATTAATTTCCAATAAACTTTAAAATAAATTAACAACAGTTGGTGGTATTTAATGAAATGAATGAACATGTGATTCCTGTAATTTGGTCTACTTTTGTATCACTGATCAATTATGTATTTTTTTCAATTTGCGTTTTTCACTTTGATATATTTAATAAGGTGACCAAAGGTCTGTATGCTATACTAGCTTCCTTTCCATGTTGTAGCATTTGTCCACTGATTCATTCATTCATCCATTGCAGAAAGTCACTGCAGAATTTCCTGTAAAACAGGGGAATCCCACCTGAAACTGCTGATGAAATGGAAGCAGATAAAGTGTGTAGATCAACAGATTTTGTATAGAATTCATCTCTGAGTCCACCCAGAATATCTATATCACTCGGTCAATTGTGTGTGTACATAAAATAAACAAAGGCCTTTATGCCATGCTATTTAAAATAGTTATGTTGACTACATGTATTTGAATAGGGGCCATGGCCCGCCCCAATCACTGCAAATGTTGAAGGAAGACTTTGGACCCATAACTGCTTGCCTGATTCTTAGAGTGACAAGATGCAGGGGTTACGGGGTGCCTATGTAGGACTTTCCAATCCCACCTTTTGGCAAAGAAAGTTATCATCACTCAAATGTAAGGGGTGATTTTCCACTGCGTAGTCGGAAGTTTATATCTGAGTTTATTCAGTGCAGTGTGTGCAACATGCATAGACGAGAACAGTGCAAAGAGCCCATATCGTTCCAGGCAGACCTTGGGCAAATGTTGGTGCTGTCGATGTCGAGCTGCACTACCTACTGTTGGTCGACTATTTCTCCAATTTCTTCGAGCTGATGCGACTAAGTTCGAGTACGCGAACGAAGTGTGTGATCGACGCAATGAGGTCACAGTTTGCGCGTCATGGAGTGCCCGAAGTAGTGATGTCGGACAATGGTCCACAGTTCCCTTGCGGCGAGTTCAGAGAGTTCGCGCAGAGATGGGACTTTGAGCATGTGACGAGCAGTCCGAGATATCACCAGAGTAACGGCCAAGTTGAGCGAGCCATTGGGACGGTGAAGAACATCGTGAAGAAACCGATGGAGGAGGCAGCGACGTCCAGCTGGCGTTATTGAAGTTTAGAAACACTGTGCGTGAGTGTTACACTGCATCCCCAGCACAGCTGTTGTTCAGTCGTAGATGCCGAACACTGCTTCCAATTCAGCGGAGCAGACTGATTCCGAAACTTGCAACTGACGTGTATCGTGACAATGAGATTGCTAAGAATGCGCAAATTGGGCAATACAACAAGTCAGCGCATCACCTGAATCCGTTAGCACCAGTCGATGCGATTCGTATGAAGCTGGCCGGACAGGACACGTGGACGCTTGGAACATGTACAAAGAAACTCTCCAACAGATCGTAGGGCCTACGTGGTTCTCGTTCAAGGACATACGTACAGACGCAACCGACGTCATCTGCGTCTTGTATACGAGAATCTTCCGCTACCCGACAATGAGCCGTGGGAAATGAGGGCAAATCCGCTGCCACTAGAAGCTGGTCCGATGTCTCGTACAACGCCTCGTGCAGAAACAAGAATATCGATGTCAGAGTTACCACCAAGCGAAGAGCCAATGCCGATACAGGATTCACCACCGCCACGTGTGGACTCGACACCAATGACAATGCGCAGAGGCACACGTACCAGGAAACCACCAGCGTACTTGGCAGGCTATCAGTAAAGCAGATAACTTTATAATGTGAATAGATCTATCACACGAATTTGCACATCATCTGCTGATGGCGTTGTCGTTTGAAAGCCACAGTGTATAACTGGGAGTTGTATCACAAAATTTAACAAAGAACTTCATAAAGCGTTCTCATGTACAGTTATTGAATAGACGAACCATAGAACGTGACATTGTAAATTTAACAAGTTAAATCCGGGAACCGAATCACGCTGGTCTGCATAGTTCAGTTGGTAAACGCGTTCGTTTTGCGTTCGCTTTTATAATCGGAAGGACACCCGTTAATATTTTTACACTCTTGTTTGTGCCTTCACTAAATAAAATTATAAACCAAATCATTTTAAATCAATAAATGATGTACTGCTTGTGATTTTATTGTAGTAATTTGTTATTCGCGACGAACATGAAAATTTAATAATTGTATAATTATAATTAACGATATTTCTAAATAAAAATTATATTATTTACTTGAATACAAATTCTGATTTGTCTTGATAAATGAAATTTAGAAATATGCTTCGTCGATATAAGAATTACACAATTAGGATATTTTTATTTTCGTCGCGAATAAATAATTACTACAAAAATAAAAGAAATACAAGCAGTTGTCTACATCATTGCTTGTTGATTCCATTTATAATTATATTTTGTGAAACGTTACACAAAAACTGACACAAAACAATGGCTTCGTTTGGGTTTGAACATGCTCTGAATACAAAGAAACACAACATATGCATATATTCGAAAAAATCCACTGGCATTCCATGAAGTATGGAATTTCTAATTCGTTATATATATATATATTATATATTATATATATATATATATATATATATATATATATATATATATATATAACGAATTAGAATTCCACTCATATCAATTTTCAAATATCAAGTATGTTTTGAAATAAAATGGCATAAGATTTGATTGCCATCCGTATCCAAGCAAACTCTGTATGTACATAATAAATAAATAATATATATATATATATATATTATATATATATTATATATATATATATATATATAATATATAATAAAATATATATATATATTATATATATATATATATATATTATATATATATATATATATATAATATATATATATATAATATATATATTATATATATATTGATTATTATAATTATAATATCTAATTACAATATTTATTTAATACACAACATATGCATATATGTCGAAAAATCCATGGCATTCCATGAATATGAATCTAATTCTTATATATATATATATATATATATATATATATATATATATATATATATATATATATATATATATATATATATATATATATATATATATATATATATATATATATATATATATATATATATATATATATATATAAATATATATATATATATAATATATATAATAATATATATATTATTTATTTATTATGTACATACAGAGTTTGCTTGGATGTCGGATGGCCAATGCAGAATCCTGGCTACGCCATTGTATCTTACTGTTTCGTTTTAATTTAATCATTCAAAATCGTCCATGTATATTTACGCTATACAAATGAAATATTGCGTATTATTTAATTCATTTTGAGACAGTGGCGTAGCCAGAGGGGTGGGGGCCAGGGGACCATGGTCCCTCCCCCCAATCCCGGAAAAATGTAGGATGGTGGTACCAAAAACCGTCTGTCTGATTCAATAACTGGCTGCATGATTAATACAAAGTTACACAGTAAAGTGGGTTTAAGGCTGTGTGCGATTTTCTTCCCCACCTCTTCACACAAACATTTCATAATTCAAATAGGAATAAGTTATGTATTATCCACTTCTGTCGCATAAGAATTGACAGAGCAATGACAATGTCATGTGCTCCTCACCAATTTCATCTTAGAACTTTCCTCCACCCCAACCTCCACTCTCGTTTCATCCATTTTCTCTTATCAGCTCTCTGAACTCCCACCATTATTCTTACCAAGTTGTTTTTCGCAAATCTGGATCTTCTGTTGTTTCTCTGTTAGTGCTATCGTCTCTAGTGCATTCGTGTATGCCGGAGTAACACACTAGCTGAGCACATTTCCTTTACGTTTATGTGATACGTGTCTATCTCCCATCACCCCTTCGACTTTCCTCCAAGCGTTTGCCCCGGCTGAAATCCTCATTGTAACCAAAGCAATTAATTTAGTGGATTTTGCACTGGGAAAATGCTACTTCCTATCATGAATTTATAAATTGTAATATGTAACGTTACATGGTGTGAAGTTACTGGTTGAACGTCAACGCCACATCGTTTGTGTTAGGGTAGGGATGTATTATTATTGTTTCATCAGAGTAAGCGACTACATGCACGTGTTGGTATTTGTCATGGTCTTTGTCAGTAGGTTTGGGAGAGTGGAGTGAAGAATGTGGTGGTTAGCAATAGGCTGATGTTATGTAGGGGGTTTGGGTTCGTGTCTCATTAATACTGTGTCGTTTTTCTCTTATTTTCTAACTTTGACGCCTCCTGTGAATGGTTTTGCTGAACTAACAGCTACATTGGTAAGTGAACTTGATTGTCATGTCGTTATTCATTTTAAGCGAGTTGTGTTTGAATTGTGTGTGTTGTGTGTGTGTGTGTGTGTGTGTGTGTGTGTGTGTGTGTGTGTGTGTGTGTGTGTGTGTGTGTGTGTGTGTGTGATGTGTGTAATTATATATGTATATATATATATATATATATATATATATATATATATATATATATATATATATATATATATATATAAAATATATATATATATATTTTTGTCGTGTGACCCTCTTCAATGCAAAATCCTGGCTACGCCACTGTTTTTGAGACGCTCACTCACCTGAATGCTTACAACAGTCTATCGTGGCCTTAAAATTATAAAACGTAAATATACCTGGGATGATGTTGAATGATTGAAAAAATGAAATAAATTATGAAATGTAGCCAATATCGGGGTGGGTAAGGATTATACACTAGTGCCGAATTATTTTCATAAAAGCCACAGGCACGTTCCGGCATAATACATGGTCATGGGCATGGCGCAGAGCACTGTTCGATCGGTCGTATATTTCTAAAAACCTTCCACATATTGAGAATAGAAGCTTTGGCTGTAGATCTATTTAACTTAAAAATGTAATGTGACCATCAAATATTATATTCGTCGAAAGAATTTCGGATAATATGTTGGCACTCTGTTCGATCTTGTAAACTGAAATTTGTCAACAAAGACACTCCCGCTGAAAGTTTATACACGAAAATTGTTTCCTCAATAATTCCTGCTGACAAATGCTTGGTGGGGCGTACTTTTAGACACTTTTATACAAGTAATAAATACGTGTTTGGCAAACTGTACCAACTGTGTATATTATCGATTAATATAATGGAAATATTGCCCAGTAGTAGGCGTAGCTCATTTACCGAACACGTTTGTCACTTTATGAAATGACTTTACTGACAATCCTTCTGACATAGTTTATCGGGATGCATTTTCCATAAGAGTATAACATCTTAGTGAAACTGTCCCCTGAGATGTGACTATACACATGGAGACAGATGCCAGACGACCATGTCTCTTAGTCGTGTATATACGGTAATGGAGTACGGACCAGACGACTTCGTGTCTCTTAGTTATATACGGTATTGTGACCCATGGCCCTTTGCCAATATAAGGGAATTTGCTAAGCCGCCGACCGATTAATTTCACAATACATTGCGTGTCTGCTGCCAGACCGACTTGCCGCCGCTGTCAGTGCGCAGTCAGACCTGGTTTCCAAATTATTATCTCGTACGTAAAACAATCTAATAATTTGTGCAGAAAAAAACAGTATAACAATATTACGTCTATATCTAATTTGTTTAAGGCTGCCCAATACCTTCGTTTGCTAATCGCAAAACCGGTTCTTTTATGACCAGATGTGTAATGTGTTAATAGTTTAACTAGTTTGCATAGTCAGTTAATGCGCGTACCTGTCTTTTTTAGTTAGCAATTAACAAGAGCGAATAGTCGTGGGCTAATTTAACGAGAACTGCATCTTGCGAACGTCTACTCCACGCGGATTCTCTAACTTGTAAGATTATAATATACGAAGTGTATATTGCACCTAAAGACTAGTAAAGTCGGTACAATAGTTGTAGCCATGTGGGACTATTCCGACAGTTTTTCGACGCATGTGCATTACAGCATGGGAATGCGCATGATAACGTGTTTAGAGTGGGCGCATATGTTAGAACCTTTGTAGAATTGCAGAATGCGCTACATTTGTTTGATCAACAAACGCATAGTCAGTTTTTATACGAGAGACGCCTGAACTTAGAACGCGGCAAAGAAAGCGACGCCAAACATTGTTGAAAAAGCGTCGAAAGATAGTACTGCCATGCACCGTCAAAAGTACTATGTCAGATTGACGGTGCATGGCAGATTTGGACCGAACCACTATTCCAAAATGGGGTGTGAGTTTGGGTCAGGGTTAGGGTTTGGGTACAAGTCAAGTCGGGCTCCCATTGTTACGGCCACGCAGCGGCGACAACCTCACATCCCTATTTTGGAATAATGGTTTGGTCCAAATCGACTGTCGGTGCAATAGTCGTGCGTTAATGGTCCAATTGTCGGTGCAATATCCACGGCCTATAATATATGTTTGACAAGCCAGTTTGACAGTCACCATCGCCGCGGCATCGGCATCGCTACGCATCACTCAGCCAGACATAGCCTGTGTTGACGTGTACCGGTATTGTATTTGATTACGCAGGATCGAAAGTACATATCTAGAGAGAGTAAGATGACACGAGGGGCGAAATGATAAATAACATTGACATGTAGGACTGAACTCGAGTTTCAAGTCATACCTTCTCAATCGCAGCATCATACGTTGTAGACAAGGCACCAGATCGCGTAGATTCTTCTTGTGGAGTGAAACCAAGGGCTTGTAGTTGGTTTCTCCTATCACCGTAGCACCATACACATACTCATGGAACTTCTCACATGTAAAGACTAGCCCTAGAAGCTCCTTGTTTATTTGACCATAGTTCTAAGAGGTCAGGGCACGCAAGATGAACGCAACTGGAAGCCAATTCCCATTGTGCTCCTGTAGAAGTACAGCTCCAAGCCATCATTTGAAGCATCACTTGATATTTTGCTTCTTCTAGCTGGACCATAGAATTTGGAATGGTTCAGTCGTGAATGGCTTGCCATTCCTTTGCATGTTCGTCTTCCCACTGCCAGTCGTTCTTCTCGAGTAGCAGTTGTCTCAGGGCTGTTGTCTTTACCAACTTGGCCATGTAGTTTACCATGCCAAGTGCTCTCTGTACTCCCTCTTTGGTCGTGGGTACCGGCATGTTGCAAATTCCAGCAATTTTGTCGGGATCTGGCTTGACTCCTTGGTGTGTTAGCTTTTTTGCCAAGTACGTCGAATCCGTGCCACCAAATACGCATTTTGTTCTTGTTCGGTTTGAATCCAGAGCGTCTGACGGTGGCCAATGCCCTCTTCAGTCGAGCGTCATGTTCATCTGTTGTTCGTCCCCAGACTCTTATGTCACCCATGAAGACTTCGACTCCTGTCTTGCACTCGAACAGTTGCTGGATCTTGGCGTGGGGTATTTCTGGTGTGCAGTTGATCCCATATGGAAGTCCTTTGATGGAGTTTCGGCCGAAAGGTGTAGCGGCAATACATAGCTATGTACTCTCTTCGATTAGTTGAATTTGGTAGAACCCTTGTGATGCGTCTATTTTTGTGAAGTACCTTGCGTCCGCCATTTCACTGAGAATTTTTGACCAATGGACCTGAACGAATACACCAGCAAACGACACTATCATCTGATGTATTCGTTGAGGTCCATTGGATCTAGACACAGTCTCAAATCACCAGTGGCAGCACACAATTCGTTGGTGTTTCGGCTTTGACCAGTCTGTCAAGCTCTTTCTTCAACTTCTGCTTCTGAGACTGCGGGACTTTCCTCGCCGGATACACAGAGGGTACATAGTTTTGCCGCAGATGTATCTTGCATGTCCCTTCCAAAAAGCCTAGTCCCTTGAAGACATCCGGGTACTCTATCTTTCTATATTTCTGCACTTGTCAGTACCCAATTATCTTTAACTGTGCAAACTGTCTGTACGCCACACTCTCTTGTTACCATTTTTTAAAAGTCTACTCGCTCATTGTCGTTGGCAGCGATGAGTGACTGTCTTAATTCCTTTGGGACCAACTACAAATTGTAGTCTATGTTTCTTACCCATGTGGGTGACTGTGGCAATGCACATTCCAAGAGTTCCGATGTTTTCTTCATCGTACGTTAGTAGTATATAAGGATCCTATCGTGGGTACCTTGGAGCGGAGTGAAGTGGTGGAGGGGAGGAATTGCTCCGGAAGGTCAAAGGTCAAACATCAAGGTCAAAAAGCCAAGTAGCGCCCCTAGCGGATAGGTGGTGAACTATAAACTAGGTAAAAGAAACAGTGGAGCCATCTGACGGATATATCTTTAGCTAATACCCAAAAATACATGTCTTATTTTTAAAACACTTTTAAAAATAGTCAAGCGGCAATCCCGGCGATCGTTTTGATTGGCTGTTGCGGAGGAAGGGAGGAAAACAAATGTCAACGTTAAGTTCAATTATCATCATCACGTTCTGCACGTAGGCCACTTGGGTCACTTTCTTCACGTTCCTCGTGTAGGCCACCTTGTGCAATGCTATTGTTTTCTATCTGTCTTATATAACTAGGCTAATGCAACTGGAGGGGAGGAAGGTAGAAGGTTATAAGTTATTGTGTCTTTTTAAAACTATACCAAACAGGGCTTAAAAATTGTAGTTCACGCGTCGCTACCATTCAGCATCAGTTATAGTGCGTCAGTGGACGACGTTGTAGGATTGCGAGTGGTTGGTACACTGCGCTACGGCAAGTCATCGCATCAGCTGTAGGTGTAGAAAATATTAACCGTCGACCTTCTTCCCTCCGACTGTGCGAGTTGCAAGGGCATCGCTACTGTGAGTAGACCTGTCGCCGGTTCAACTATAGGTTGCTAGGCAACCAGCAATAAATAAAACAAAAACAATATAATATATTGTATCTGTGACGTAGTGTCCCTAGCTTGAAAGTCTGGACACGTTTATTCATATGGTGGTATAATTTCATGTCAAGTATGTACGTCACATAGCTCTTCCACCAATACAAAATTGTAGTTCACGCGTCACTACCATTCAGCATCAGTTACAGTGCGTCAGTGGACGACGTTGTAGGATTGCAAGTGGTTGGTACACTACGCTACAGCAAGTCATCGCATCAGCTGTAGGTGTAGGAGATATTAACCGTCGACCTTTTCCCCTCCGACTGTGCGACTTGCAAGGGCACCGCTACTGTAAGTAGACGTTCGCCGGTTCAACTAAAGGTTGCTAGGCAGCCAGCAGTAAATAAAAAACAATGTAATACATTGTATCTGTGACGCAGTGTCCCTAGCTTGACAAGTCTGGGCACGTTTATTCATATGGTGGTATCACTTCATGTCCAGTATATAGGTCTTCCATCAATACAAATTTGTAGTTCACGCGTCGCTACCATGTCTAGTATGTAGGTCACATAGGTCACGTTCTCCACGTATGGAACTTACATATGTCGTGCGTGCGCATGCATGTGCGTGTGCATGTGCGCATTTGTGTGCGCGTGCGTGTGCGTGTGTCCGCGTGTGTCCATGTGTGTCCGTATGTGTTCGTGTGTGTCCGCGTGTGTCCGTATTTGTTCGCATGTGTCAGGCACGATAGGTTTACAGACACGGCATGTTTACAGACACGACAATTTCAGTGACACTGCATGTTTACAGACACGACAATTTTAGAGACACGACAATTTTAGAGACACGACAAGTTTTCAGACACGGCGAGTTTACAGACACGACAAGTTGACAGACTCGGCGAGTTTCAGGCACGACAAGTTTACATACACGGCGAGTTTACAGACACAACAATTTCAGAGACACTGCAAGTTTACAGACATGACAAGTTGACAGACACCGTAAGTTTACAGACACGGTATGTTTACAAAACAAATCAAAACAAAATAAAACAAAACGACATGACAAGTTTACAGACAGTCAAATCAAATCAAATCAAAACACAACAAAGAAAACAAAGAAAACAAAGAAAACAAAGAAAACAAAGAAAACAAAGAAAACAAAGAAAACAAAGAAAACAAAGAAAACAAAGAAAACAAAACGGGACAAAATAAA
Organism: Ridgeia piscesae; assembly: GCA_025642075.2. Taxonomy (NCBI): domain Eukaryota; kingdom Metazoa; phylum Annelida; class Polychaeta; order Sabellida; family Siboglinidae; genus Ridgeia; species Ridgeia piscesae. The sequence goes on from JAODUO010000156.1 coordinate 587,727, forward strand.
ACGGACAAAACAAAACGGACAACACTGGGCAAAACGTGACAAAACGGATAAAACTGGACAAAACGTGACAAAACAAAACGGACAAAACGGACAAAAATAGACAAAACGTGACAAAACGGACAAAACAAAACAGTATGTTTACATACACATTATCTTTACAAATCAAAACAAAACAGTACGTTTACCGACACGTTATGTTTACAAAACAAAACAAAATAAAGCAAAACAATACAGTAAGTTTACAGACACGGTATGTTTACAAAAAAAAGTTGACAGACACAACAAGTTGATACTTAGTGTGCTAACTTCGTAACTTTTTTAGTTTTTTCACGTCGGAAAACGTATTACGTTTTTATGTTTATAACGTTTCATCCTGACATCCTTTTCACATTGTCATCATTTACTAATTCAGCATGCTAATCAGACGCTTCCTACCAAGTGCAAACCACTACTTCCGGGAAAATGGCGGACCAGATCATGACCATAACACAATTTCTTGCAAAATTACACCTCCGACCATAGTCATAACATAACTTTGTCAAGTTTTACTAAGTCGGTGTGCCAACTTTGTACCATTTCGTAACGTTTCACTATTTCATTGCGTTAGACAGGTGGTCTCTTCACAAATTTAACTAAATTATTCTTGTAACTTGTAGTAAAATGGAATGTTTCTGTTTCGACGCGATAAACTTGTCAAATTTTCATATTTATCTACTTTTCGGTACTTTCATAACCTTCTGTGGAAAAAACATCGCCACTTTCTATCATAAAAAATGGGAACTATAGGTGCAAAAGTATTGTATTTAAACAGACATCATTTATTGCCTATAACGCAAATAATGCTAGAAAAAATATATGGAGTCTATAACATAATTTATTTAGAAAACCACGCGGCTCTGACACTACGTTAGACGGTGGCTTCGACTACTTCCATAACATAATTTCTTGTAAAATAGTGGCTTTGGGCACAGTCATGACATACCTTTTAGTGTTTCGAGGCCACAACCTAGGCAAATATTCATATTTTACTAAAGTCAAAGTGATAATTTCGGTAATTTTCAACGAAATAGAAAGATGAATAAATTATTTTCACTTCAGACCTATTAGTATAATAACTTCTGCCAAAATGGGCTCCTATAACGTGCAAAACGTAACTTCCGTAAAAACGACGCTTCCGGTCACCTGCAAAAACATAACTGCCATAATTAATGCATAAATAAAATAATGGTATTCTCCATCAAATACAATAATATTGTATTTGATGGAGACAGACCATTATTTATTATGTCCTATCAACGAAATAATGATCTGTCCCCAGTAAAGAAATGTACGTACTCGGAGACGTACTATTACACCCATAATATTATATTACACAATTACAAAACACCGCTGGCAGACTTGTCACGTTCTCCAGAAAATGTACTCACATCACACCTATCAGCACTGGCTACCTATCGAACAGAGAATCATCTTCAAATTCTCCATGTTTATATTCAAGACTATCCACGGTGCCTCGCCAAGTTACTTGTGTAGCCTTGATAAACCGTACGAACCACTCCGTAGAAATATGCGCTCTGCAAACATGCTGCTATTAACATTGGGTTGTAACTCATTCTTAAAAAAAACCTGGTGCCATCTAGCGGATAACGCTGACACTACATTATACGCTAGCTCCATCTAGCGGAGAAGACAGCCACTAATTAGGGTTTGACATAGAAAAAACGGTGGCTTCGACTACTTCCATAACATAATTTCTTGTAAAATAGAGGCTTCGGTCACAGTCATAACATACCTTTTTGTTTCGAGGTCATAACCCTGGCAAATATTCGTATTTTACCAAAGTCAACATGGTAATTTCGTAACATTTAGCGACTCAGCAACATAGAAAGAGGAACCTTTCCACTTCAGACCATATTCGTATCATAACTTCTACCAAAATTGGGCTCCTATCACGTGTAAAACGTGCAAAAACATAACTTCCAAAAAGGACGATTCCTCTCACGAGCATAACACAACTTCCGGGGAAACGGTGGTTTCGACCACAGCCATAACATAGCATCCCAACCAAATCTAGAAACATTTTGGTTTGTGACAAAATATTCGGTTGCGACCTCACTACATTAGACGCTATCCCCATCTGGCGGATAATCCTAACATTGTATTAGACGGGAGCGCCATCTAGCGGACAAAACAACCACTAACTATGGTTAGAACCAGTAAGACATGGCCATTACTTTAACAGCTAGCGCCATCTAGCGGATAACCTAACACTATATTAAACACCAGCGTCATCTAGCGGACAAAACAAAAACTAACTAGTTGGGGTTAACTGATCGAAAAGTGGAGTTTGGTCTAAAATTGTCCAAAAATTGCAATTTTTGTCCCAGGACAAAAATTGCTATTTTTTTTATCAGTTAACCCCACCCTTTTTCCATGTTAAACCCTAGTTAATCTAAACAAATTCTGTGTCTAACCCTAGTTAATTGTTTTGTCCGCTAGATGGCGCTGTCGTCGTGTCTGTAAACTTGCAGTGTCTCTAAGATTGTCGTGTCTATAAACCGTGTCTGTAAACTTGTAGTGCCTGAAACTCGCCGAGTCTGTCAACTTGTCGTGTCTGTAAACTCGCTCTGTCTGTAAACTTGTCGTGTCTGTAAACTTGATGTTTGTATTCTTTTGTTTTGTTAGCATACCGTGTCTGTAAACTTACGGTGTCTGTAAACTTACGATGTCTGTCAATTTGTCGTGTCTGTAAACTTGCAGTCTCTGTCAACTTAACGTGTCTGTAAACTCGCCTTGTCTGTAAACTTGTCGTTTTGTTTTGATTTGTTTTGTAAAACATACTGTGTCTGTAAACTTACGGTGTCGTGTCTGTAAATTTGCAGTGTCTCTGAAATTGTCGTGTCTGTAAACTCGCCGTGTGTATAAAAATGTCGTATCTGTAAACTTGTCGTGTCTGTAAACTTGCAGTGTCTCCGAAATCGTCGTGTCTGTAAACACGCCGTGCCTGACACACGCGAACACATACAGACACGCACACGAACGCGCACATGCACACGCATGAACTACAAATTTGTATTGATGGAAGACCTATGTGACCTACATACTGGACATGAAGTGATACCACCATATGAATAAACGTGCCCAGACTTGTCAAGATAGGAACATTACGTCACAGATACAATGTTTTTTATTTACTGCTGGTTGTCTAGCAACCTATAGTTGAACCGGCGACAGGTTTACTTACAGTAGCGGTGCCCTTGCACGTCGCACAGTCGGAGGGAGGAAGGTCGACGATTGCACACGGACACATACGGAAACACGCGGACACACACGGACACGCACGCGCACACGAACGCGAACATGCACACGCATGCGCACGCACGACATATGTAAGTTCCATATGTGGAGAACGTGTCCTATGTGACCTACATACTGAACATGGTAGCGACGCGTGAACTACAATTTTGTATTGGTGGAAAATCTATGTGACCTACATACTGGACATGGTAGTGACGCGTGAACTACAATTTTGTATTGGTGGAAGAGCTATGTGACCTACATACTGGACATACAAGATACAAGAAGCTTTATTTAACGTCGGTTTACATGTGAATTTGATAACATTAGCTCATCTGAGCTATTTTCCGTAAAGCAACGAGACATAAAACATAAAAAGCATACAGAGTATTTAAAATGACAGCAATAAAACATAAAATACGGGTAATTAGTACAAAATAAATAATACATGCACGTATAATAATAAAAGAAAATTCACTCTGGGCAATCATAGCGATTGAAAATGGTACATAAAACATGCAAAGTATATTAGTTAAAATAATATATAATTTAAGACATTAGCATAAATATAAGTTAAAATGTAGAGAATATATGATATGTATATATAAAACTAATTTAAATAATTTAATACATTAAAACGTATTTCTGTGATTATTTAACTAAACTTATTAAACAAAAATACTTTAAAACATTAAAATAAATAGATCTAAAGAATAAATTATGGCTTTACAATGTTTTACACATATCCATATTGCATGTATACAATGAAAGTTATATTCATAATATTGGCATGGCGACAAACATGTTAGCTGTTTACTTGCATATAGATTACATGATGGGCCATCCCAATTACGGATTAGTCTGCGAAACTCGCCGTAGTTGACTGTTTTTCGCATTTCATTGGGCAGGCTGTTCCAGATCCGGGATCCATCAATGATTTAAGTCCATATTTAGACGTGTTTGCCTTAGGGACAACTGCAGTGTTATCCTTTCGCATGGAATACAGGGACAATTTTATCATGATGAGATTTTGAATAAAACTTGGAGCAATATTATTTACAATTTTGAATACTTCGCAAGCCATTTCTCTTATCTTTTTAATGGGTGGAAGTGTTCGGTGTTAAAGTGATCAAAGGACAGTAGTTGAAGTTTGATGTTATGAATGATTTGAAAATTGCAAGTTTCCCTTGTGGAGTAAGGAGATGACCGAGACGTTTTAAGACCGCTAACTGTCTAGCTGCCTTTTTGCAGATGTTAGCGATATGTGTGTTAAAAGTTGACGAATGATCAACCTCAATGCCTAGAAGGACAACAGAGTTTTCAAAGTGAATGGTAGTGTTTTCAAAAGTAATTTTTTATGTCCTTTTTTCCCCTCTTGCCGAAGCTAACTGCTTGGAATTTGGATGGGTTACCTTTCATCTGGTTGATATTGAACCACTGTAATGTAGAAGTACAGTCTTGTTGTAAGGTGTGAATGAGTGTCAGAATTTGAGTGAGCATAAGACAGGGTGTTATTATCAGCATAATTGTAGAGAGAGGACTTATCCAAAAAGTGAAAAATATCATTAATAAAATTATTAAAAAGAAGAGGGCCAAGAATAGAGCCTTGGGGTACACCTCTGACGATGTCAGCCCACTCACAGTAGTGAGGTTCTAATTCCACTCGCTGTTTCCTGTTGCTGAGATACTTACTAACTAAACTGCATGATTTATCAGAAAGGCCATAAGCATTGAGTTTACCTATGAGCAGGCTGTGAGGGAGGCAATCAAAGGCCTTTGTCAAGTCCATGAGAATGGCTGCGACTTATTTACGGCTGTCAAGTGCCTTGCGCCAATCCTCTACTAGTCTCAATAGAGTGGACTGACACCCCATGCCCGGCCTGAAAGCACCGAGGAAAGGGTTGAACATATTCTCAAAAATGAGTGCTTAATCGGGAGTTGATGGCCTTTTCAAATAGCTTAGAGATGAACGGGAGAATGCTAATCGGTCTGTAGTTTTGCTTGTCTAAGGGATCTTTTTTCTTATACACCGGGATAACTTGCGCTTCTTTAAGTCTGTTTGGGAAGGCTGAGGTCGCAAATGAGTGGTTTATTAATTTTGCAAGTGGTTCCGAAATTGTTTTACTGCAAGATTTTATGATTTTTGCAGGGATGCCATCGACCCCAGTGGCTTTTCTTGAGTTAGATTTAGAGATGAAAGTATATATGCTCTCAGAGGTGACGGGAATAAAATCAAAAGCAGTAGGAACAGGGATGTGGTCTGTTATTGTTTGGATGCTGGGGTGGTTTAATATGTCATTAGGGATAAGTACAGATGATATGTCTTGGGCGGCATTTACAACGAACTCGTTCAGGATATTCGCAACAGAGATTTGGTTTGATATGATATTATCGTTTTCTGAGAGTATTATTACAAGGTCTTTTAGGAGCCCTTTGTTTGACAAAAATGGTTTTACGGTGGGCCAGAAATCTTTAGACTTGGGTCGTTTAAAACAAGGGTGAAGAGGACTTCATGAGGCCAGTAGATATCATCCACATCATCAAAAACATAAGCAACATCAAAAAGGATGACACCCACTGCCTCACTGAAGACCTTCTCATCGAAATGTTTTTTATGAGCGGCACTTAATTTTTCGTTTGTTTGGTGGAGGAGCCGCACCTTTATTAACACAGGAAGTCATATTGTGCCAGTCACTAATGCCACATGTGGAATTTGTGATGTTAAACAGAAGGGACGGTCTATTTGTTAGGATAACATCCAAAATTGAAACATTTTGGAGTTTTGATAACATTTGTAAAATCAAAAATGTCACATACCGTATGCAAAGGTTGGGATTTGTCAGGTTTCACCAGGTCAGAGTTCAAATCTCCAATGACAATTATATTATCGAAATGAACATGAACTTTATCAATACACGTAGTAAAATCGTCAATAAAACTAGCATTAGGCATCGAAGGTGGCCGATAGACGCAGACAATCGCCCATTTGCGGCCACAAACCGTTGTTTCAATTGTAATGCTTTCTACATGCCGTAACTCAAGGTCGGGGCGCTGATGTGTTGGTAAGTCAGATTTGACATATGTTAGAATGCCCCCACCTCAACCAATCCGGTTTTTTTTCTAAAAGACCTGTAGTTAGGTACGTCAAACTGAGCAAGACTGAAAGAAGGATCTAGTTTAGTCTCAGTTATAAATAAGATGACTACAAGCATACTTGAAAACAAATCAGACAGTTCGTAAAATTTGTTTCGCAAACTGTTTATATTAAGGTGTGATACCATAATGTTCTTTGGGCATTTCTTCCTCACTGAACGAAGTTCGTTGAATACATCATTTACCTCAGATGTAGATGTCATTTCGTAATTCGTATCATCTGCTAGAGGTGATTCAGCAGATGAAAAGAACGAGTCAGTGAACAGGGGTAGTTGACACTGGAAGCAGTACCAGTTCTCGGTAGTCACTGACAGTCTAGTAGCATAACCTTGATCGGTAACACGGATGGCTTCTGGCAGGCACTTCAAATGTGACCACGTATCTCACAAGTCACACTGTAGGCCTTGCTGATTGGATTTCACACGCCACATGGACACTTCCAGTTACGAGGGACGGGATTTAACGAAACACCCCCACACAACAACAGCATCAGTCGAACGTACGAGCCGATCATCGGATGAGCCACTATGTCGCCTAGTGATGACCACACGGAGGGGATAGGCATGCGGTCTGTAATCACAACATCCGGTGTTGCCGTAGCCGACGATCCGTGTTTTGGTGTCGCCCAGATGCCGATCGCTAGAATCGTCGGCAGAAGTACGACAACGACTAATCCGGTCGTCACGAATGGGTGATCCCAGAGCCGGCGATGCATGTCACTATTGACGATTGTGCGTTCTTCCTTGACAGACCACGAACTGACCGACACGAATACGGTGTCTCAGCAGGTCAACTGGCATCGGGACACAAAGGGTCCGGAACACAATGCAGCGTAATGGGACTAGCCAGCTTAGGCACGGTTCGTCGAGCACAAGTATGCGCCACACCTGGCCGGGGCTGCTGGTGCTTGATGATAGCAAGATTCTTCGTGGGCGGTGTTAGATGACTTTATAAAAGTTTATAGTAAAATCACATATTATGAGTCTTTAAAATCGCATAAGAAATGTAAAAAATGACGTGATGTTTGTAAAAGCATTCACAGGTCAGACACATACGTTACTGTGAACTTCGTGTATGGCAGGCGTTTGAAGGATGCTTTTGAAGGTCCACACTGTTCGCCTACGTCCAAGCTATCTCTATATCCCAAGCAACCTAGAAGTGATACCACCATATGAATAAACGTGCCCAGACTTGTCAAGCTAGGGCACTACGTCACAGATACAATGTATTACATCGTTTTTTATTTACTGCTGGTTGCCTAGCAACCTATAGTTGAACCGGCGACAGGTCTACTTACAGTAGCGGTGCCCTTGCAAGTCGCACAGTCGGAGGGAAGAAGGTCGACGGTTAATATCTCCTACACCTACAGCTGACGCGATGACTTGCCGTAGCGCAGTCTACCAACCACTCGCAATCCTACAACGTCGTCCACCGACGCACTGTAACTGATGTTGACTGAGCCAGCGTCCCTCGATGAGAACAGACAGCAACCGACAGCCAGGGCAGCAAGCTTCGGTAGATAGACAAGCACCGTGTTGTTCCCCCACTGTACATGGAGGACCAGGTATGTTAGTTGCATACATGGGACCTAACTACCAGGAGAGCGGGCACATTGCACAGGGCGCTGCGTTAAGCCCTGTTTGGTATAGTTTTAAAAAGACACACTAACTTATAACCTTCTACCTTCCTCCCCTCCAGTTGCATTGGCCCAGTTATATAAGACAGATTGAAAACAATAACATTGCACAAGGTGGTCTACACGAGGAACGTGAAGAAAGTGGCCTACGTGCAGAACGTGATGATAATTGAACTTAACGCTGACATTTGTTTTCCTACCTTCCTCCGCAACAGCCAATCAAAACCCTTCTTTCTCCGCAACAGCCAATCAAAACGCTCGCCGGGATCGCCTCTTGACTATTTTTAAAAGTATTTTGTTTAATAAGACACGTATTTTGGGGTATTAGCTGAAGACATATCCGTCAGATGGCTCCACTTGTTCTTTGACCTAGTTTATAGTTCACCACCTATCCGCTAAGGGCGCCACGTGACATTCCTCCGGAGGAATTCCACCGCTCCAAGGTACTCACGATAGGATCCTTATATACTACTTACGTTTTCTTCTTGGGATATCGGTTTATCAGTAGTTTTGGCTTACTGGCAAGTACCTTCATAATTGCTGACTGAGTATATTCACCTGGGCACCGCTGTCTACTTTCAACAGCACAAGGCTGTCACATACTGTCAACAAGGCAATCCATTCACACTGTTGTGTGTTGCTGTGTACAGTTGACACAAAGAAACCTCCTTCGTCGTCTGTGCTGGCGTTGTCTACACCCACAACTTGCACTATGCGTCAGACATAGTGATTTCTGCCGCCACATTTGTCACAAGTGTCGCCCCATGCCGGACACTCTCGGTAATTGTGGGCTGTCCCGCAACGTTTACATTGTCTCTTTTTAGGTGTCAGGGCGTTTCTTGTTGCTTGTTCCACTACAGGCTATTTTTTCTTCAGTTTTCGAATCATGTTCCCACTTGCACTGTTTTGGCCGCCAGTTAACATTTTCATTTGCGCTTGCGCGGCTTCGTTTGCTTTGCAAACGTCTATTGCCTGCTCTAAACGTTATCTCTGAGTAACCTTTCCTTTATTTTAGTCTCGATCTGATGTCCACTACAACTCGTTCACATATCAGGTTATCTTGCAGCGTACTAAATTCAGTGTGACTTCAGCCTGTGGTAACACTATCTATCGTCTCGCCTTCACCTTGTACTCGGGTGTACGTGAAACACGTATTGCTCATACATGACGTTTTTCTGCGGTACGGAGAACTCGGTGAATTTATCACGACTGTTAAAATGTTCTGCTGTTTCCGCCGGGACGGCTGGTTGATCACCTACTGCCGCTTCGGCAGGTTTGTACTTGAATGTACGAAACACTTTTTGTACCTCAGCTTCAGCAACTGTCAACATGATAGCAACCTTTTTCTTGTCATTTTGCATGGTAACATTTCATGTTTACTATTTTATAAGTATTTTTTATAACCTTTACATATCTCTAGGTAAGTTATTATAACATTACCAAATTGTTAGTGCATGTTCCAAATTATGCTGTACTTTCTAACTCAACTCCTGGCCATTTTTTTATTGTTGCCATAAAAATTGTACGTGTGGCAGAAGCAAATTATTTTTCGTATGTTTTATTCAGTATCTCTCGTTAGTTCTGTAGCTTTCCGCATATAATATGCACCTTGGCTTTAAAAAAATCGCCTCGACTTGGCATCAACCTCTCGTTTCACTGCATCAATTTGGTTTAATGGCATTGCTCAGCAGTTGTCACTGTCATTTTGTAAAATTAATTAAATCTGCAGTGCTTCACATTTGAAAAATCATTTAGGCCAGTGATTGTTAGTTTTCTTTTTAGTGTGGCATTTATATTTGTCCAAGTCCAAAGTACATTTAAATATTGACCGTCTGTCAAAAGGCAATGCATTTATAATGCCCCCACCCCCATGGACACCTTTAAATCTAGGTTGGGCAGATAATTAATTAAATTTCCCAATATGCTTTCACACATACGTCCACCCTTATATTGGCATAATCACCTTGTTGTTTTAATTATCAAATAGAGATAGACATCAGGGGTGAAGAAGTTTCTTTGACATACACTAACTTGACGTCTGTAGAGGATCACAACCATTGAAGCGACTTGTATCGTATGCTAACTGTATGGCACTATTGCATTTTACAATCTTGTATTCACCAAATCTGCTGCATGAGAGTTTATTGTGTACATGCCACGCAGTTATTAAAATAAACCATCAAATGAATAAAATAAATTTGATAATTAAATTATAACTTGTAAATAGCGTTACGTTATAGATGGAGTCAGTTTGCCATTTTTTTATTTTCGAGTTGGACAAGTCAAAACAAATCTGGAACGAGGAAAGCAACAATTCTCAGTGATCATACAGCTGAAGAAACAAGAACAATGGAATGGAAACTCAAGTATCATGTAATGCAGAAGCTAAGGGGGGGGGCTGAAATGCTTGAACAACCTTTGCCCAAACATAAAAGCATAATTATTATGCACAAGCTGCATTTGGTTTGAGTAGTTTTGTTCTACTCAATGTATTATTTTTCCGATTTAATTCATCAATAGACATTTCTGTATGAAAACAAGAATATGATAGGTATTATATAGATCAACAAATCAGTTGTTTAGGTGAAAGAAATAATAAAGTTAAACCTAAATGCGTCCAACATTAGCATAAACAAGTAACAACACACTGGTACATGTAAATGTCATTTTACAGCAAATACTTCCGTCAAAGCTAACATTTTTATTATTGTTTTGTGGTCTAACCACAGCAATGAGTTCAGTAGGTGGGTAGCACTTCCACGTCTGATGCGTTAACCACTGGCAAATATGGAAGACAGTTCTGTCAATATTGCCAGCAGTTGGTAAGAAGAGACTTAGTTGTAGGTCATGTAGCGCGGCGTCGCGCTGAACTTTGCGTAGGCTTTCACTACTTTGTTGACTGCCTCCAAGAAATCCTTCTCCGTTGCCATCTTCCGGCGCGCGCGAATTGCAAACATGCCCGCCTCTGTGCACACACTGCGCACTTCCGCGCCTGCAACATGCATATGTAACTGTAACTGAGTTAGTCAGTTCCTCTCCCCAAAATGAGCATATGTGTTGGTTTATAGTAGGAAGCCTGCTGGGTTAAACATTAGAAAATGAAACATCGTTTAACACCAAACAGAACTGCAATTAACTCAGCCTAAGCCAGGCTTCTGCTTTTGTTTTTAAACTGGATGTTAGTTTACTATTTGAATATGGTTGGGAAACTTTCCTTGAACATAGTATACCTACAACAAGCTGTAAGAACATTATATTAATCAATTAAGACCTATGAACAGATGTCCTACTCTTAAAGGCATTTGATAACATATCCCATGATACAGCTATATGTTTCTATATTGACACTCCTCGTCATTGACCTGTTGTATTAGTGACCAGTGCATACTTACTGTAAGATGTAACTTGTACTTACCAGATCCTTATCATTTTATATTTCATTCTTAGTGCTGTATCTATTCCAAAATGTTCATTCCATAATAACAACGCCTGGTGTACAAAACTAGCACATACTGTTTTGGGGTTTCTTTTATGTTGTGCCACTTCTGTAATATATTTCACATAATGGTATGGGTTACTTACAGTAAATGCACCAAAACAAGGACAGATTTTTTTAAATACGAGTCACCCACCTGTGGTATTTGGACACAGTCGCGCAAGAAGCTCATATCGTACGTCTTTCTCAACACTCATCGACCGAGCATGGATTTTGAATATTTGTGTGCGACCCTGTAACAAAAATAACTGGACTATGCAATATGCACCACCTTGCTGCTTGGAATACATCTATACACTGATAACACATCATTCCTGGTTGTCAGTACACTTCTTATATATTAACACACATAAAGGCATCACTATTAAATAGTGCTGTTTCGATACTCGATAGTCGATATATTGAAGTATCCTGATTCTTGCAAAAGTTCGATACCGACACCTTGTGGTATTGTGATATTCTATATATATCGAACTTCGATAATGTCAATCTTTCAACATCATCGGTATCGAAGAGATCGACGGTGTCTTGTCGATACCGACGATGTTTTGATATTGTCGATCCCTTCGATCCCTTCAATATTTACTGGCACTGCACCATTTTTATAGGTTTCCCGACAAGGACAGTCCACGGAAACAACGGACAATAACTTCATGGATGCCTATTGGCCGAGACTAATTAAATTAGTCAGCATGTTGGGAAAACCCACGGAAATCACCAAACTGCTGACATTCGTTGGTCATACGATGCCAATTTGTTTAAATATTACATGGATGACTACATATTACAAAAAATGTAATATCAATCTCGGTGACAACAGCCAGTCTTCTGTCAGTGTTGTGTCTCTTCTACTCATCACAGTCAGTTTAAAAATAATGTAAAACCAAAAATTACAATATTATTTATTATAGCCATCATTGTAGGCCATTTTATGAGCTTGGACATTATACAAAACACACTTTTTCAAATTTAAAATTTACAATTGGGGGGCCTACCCTTATATTAAAGAGCAGAAATTTAACTCTTGGTCTAGGTACAAATTAGTGATGTTATCTCCTGTTCCTAGTCAATCTGGCAGAACTGGAAATAGGTCCCTGAGCGGTCATCCTGATTTGGAAGATATGACTACTTGTGGATAAATTGTCCATAACATTTTTCCTGAGTAGTTGCCAATATATACTGAAATATACTGATAGCTAACCAGTCAGCACGTCCACTACTACTACAGGCAGTGCCACCCCCTCTTATCCACTCCCCTGTCGAGCCCTGAGATGAAATATTGGCAGAATGTATTTCAAAATTTAGATAAATCTGATTCTGCACTGTGTCAGTGTGTGGCATGGCACCAGACATGTCAGGCCCTGGGACATTTTGCATTTAATATTCAATCTAACCTGAATAACGGGATTATTATCCATGTAAATATGTATCCAAGCGTTGTGGCTTTGTGTTCTGGGAAGAATGATGTATAAAATCAAACTGATCACTGAGATGTTGCCTCCGAGGAGAAGTTATATGGTGATCAGTCAATAATAGAAATTTTTATTTGTTGGGAAACTGTTTTCTATATACCGGCCCATGTGTAGTTAGTACTACCAAACATAAAATTTTCAACTTAATTGATAGTTTGTTTTATGGGCTTTCTCTCACATTTTAAAATGGAATGAGCAATAATAATAAAGTTACATCCATGTTAAATTAAGGCCTGTAATTTTAAGTAAGTATTGTGAATCTGAAAGGTTTAATCAATTTTGTAGAAACATTTGGTTAAGACATACATTACTTTGTATTTAATGTGTAATAACATGTCATCACAGTCTGTATTTTGTAATAGCTCTCCTAACATATATAATTACAAGATTTAAATATGCTGTTGGCAGTGTCAGCAAGAATATTTGGTGTTAGGGTAAAGTTCTTTTTTACTACCTAGCTGTTTTATTACAATTGCCTAAATGCTAAAATAAATTTCACTATAGTAATTTATTAATTTAAACATTTACATTCATAATATTTGTTTACTGAAATCAGACATAATTGGATATTTATCAATACTTTTTAGGAATAATTATAAATTAGACTTGACACAAGAACACCTTGTAGCTAAAAACATGCACTGCGAATGACTTCACTGGTATCTGCATATTGCTATCAATGACTACTAGCATGCATTCATTCATGAAAAAGTGAAGCATGTTTCCTTGGTAAAAAGGTGTTCTTCTGTTCCATACTGTGCTTCTACTAGGAACTGTACTCTATATGAATATTAGACTTACAATGTTATGTATCAAATACAATTTTGGTATCGAAAAAATCTGGTGTCGAACCAGCACTACTGTTGACACCAAATTACATGGCATTAAAACTGAACTGATAAGTTGGTTGTCAGCAGGATCTTCTGCTTTGTAAAATGTATGGTGTGACTCAAAAAATATAATATGTGATACATACAGTATATTGACATAAAGATTTTTCTGAACGTTTTGGAAGTAATATTTTTTATATTTGACAAAATACAAATATGATTATGCAAGCTGACATATTTTTAATTAAGTCACAAACAAGACCAGAGTAACTGATAGTCCCAGGCCTTGTTACTGCAGTCATTCTGCACACTGCCAACAACAGGAAGTTCAACCAATGGTTTCTGGTCATGTGGGTGAATGATGAACTAGACGGACACTGACCTCGAGGTCGGGCAGATTAAACTCGACCTTCCTGTCAAGACGCCCTGGTCTGATGAGGGCGGGGTCAAGTGTGTCAGGACGGTTGGTTGCCATGAGAACTTTGATGTTGCCACGTGGGTCAAAGCCATCCAGTTGATTAATGAGCTCAAGCATTGTACGTTGGACTTCATTGTCACCACCGGCACCGTCATCAAAACGTGCGCCTGGCAAACGCACACAATACATGAATCGTCATTGCAGTAAGAACATGTAATGAGTAAAGTATTTCACATGCAATGTCTAAGTAGCAACAGGTAACATGATTCTAGATTTTTTTTAAATAATAATTCTGAAGAAATTCTAGAGATATGATATGCTGATTCAGTGTTTGACGGTACTTTCAGGTCTTACACAGCATCTCCATCAGCATCACTGTGAGCTACTGGTCATCATATGACAACACAGAGCTGCACACAAATGCAGTGAGGACGAAACTGTCAGGGTTCTGACTTCTAAAACTCCTGAGAACAACAAATAATGATTCTGGTTCATGTCACAACTTTTTTCAAAATACTTGAGCGATTATTTCTCAAGTGAACAGCAGGCAATGCAAGTGCTATGTTTACAGACTACTTATGTATGCAACAAAGGGCAGAGAATACAGTTCTTGATATGATTAATATATGGCAAAACAAGCACATAGAACAGTGAGTAGAATAAAAAAACAAGAGTGAGGCTAAGATTATGTCACACAGGCTGTGGGATCAATGAGCCTGTGACATGACAAATTACCAAGAAAAGGTGCATACATTAAAGATGCAGTGAAGTACATGTACATATCTACTGACCTCCTATGGCATCAATTTCATCAAAGAAAATGATGCAGGCTTTCTTTGTACGTGCCATTTCAAAGAGTTCCCTTACCATGCGGGCTCCCTGTAACATAAAGCACACAACACTGAGTGCTCATATCATCTACATAGTCTATTGTCTTTTGAGTATGATCTAAACTTGATGGACAGTGCAGTGTGCAGACACTCCCCTGTGGACAGTGCAGTGTGCAGACACTCCCCTGTGGACAGTGCAGTGTGCAGACACTCCCCTGTGGACAGTGCAGTGTGCAGACACTCCCCTGTGGACAGTGCAGTGTGCAGACACTCCCCTGTGGACAGTGCAGTGTGCAGACACTCCCCTGTGGACAGTGCAATGTGCAGACATTCCCCTGTGGACAGTGCAGTGTGCGGACACTCCCCTGTGGACAGTGCAGTGTGCGGACACTCCCCTGTGGACAGTGCAGTGTGCAGACACTCCCCTATGGACAGTGCAGTGTGCAGACACTCCCCTGTGGACAGTGCAGTGTGCAGACACTCCCCTGTGGACAGTGCAGTGTGCAGACACTCCCCTCTGGACAGTGCAGTGTGCAGACACTCCCCTGTGGACAGTGCAGTGTGCAGACACTCCCCTGTGGACAGTGCAGTGTGCAGACACTCCCCTGTGGACAGTGCAGTGTGCAGACACTCCCCTGTGGACAGTGCAGTGTGCAGACACTCACCTGTGGACAGTGCAGTGTGCAGACACTCCCCTGTGGACAGTGCAGTGTGCAGACACTCCCCTGTGGACAGTGCAGTGTGCCGATACTCCCCACATTACACACTCACCTCGCTACAATCTAAGGTGATAGCAGCACTGTGTGCAGTCACTATACACTCACCTCACCAACAATCTAAGGTGACAGCAGCACTGTGTGCAGTCACTATACACTCACCTCACCCACAATCTAAGGTGACAGCAGCACTGTGTGCAGTCACTATACACTCACCTCACCCACGTACTTCTGTACCAACTCAGAGCCAATGACACGAATGAAGCAGGCATCTGTGCGGTTGGCCACTGCCCGGGCACACAGGGTCTTGCCTGTTCCAGGGGGACCATACAGCAGGACACCTTTGGGAGGCTCAATGCCAAGGTTCACGAAGCGCTCAGGCTGAAAGACAGCAGTAGGGTCATTGAACAAATTTGATTAAAAAAATTGGCAAAAGGAATACCCAAAACATAATCTATTGCAGGGGTAGAACTACCCACTAGTCTGCTAATCTGTATACTATTAAAAATAAGGGCAGACTAGTAAATCTGCCCAATACCTAGTCTGGCTGACTAGTAAAGGTCAATGTGTCATCCACCCACCCTATGGTAGTCAATCAAGTGATGGTACCCCCCCCCCCCACTTAGGCTGGTGTTGTAAAACACTGCTTTTACTTTTAAGTAGAAATGCAATTATACAGGGTTAAGAGAACTTTTAAAAATTAAAACAGGGCTTTGAAAATTGTCGAATTTTCTCTGAAAGGACTTGTCAATTGTTAAGGCAGGTAGATAGGCTTGTTTTACTTCACGCCACTACCAGGGTAGTCCAATTTGTTTGGCCCAAAGTGACACAAACTGATGCCATAAGTCCACTGGACCTTTACACAAAGGGCTAACAATCATGGACCTAGTTGACATACAGCCAAAGTTACTAAAGACTGAACATGCCTGGGGTTGAAAGATTTTAACTGAGAAAAACACATTTGAAGTTTGCGGTCATGTTAACACATGTTAACACATGTTAACACATGTTAACACATGTTAACACATGTTAACACAGGTTAACACATGTTAACACATGTTAACACAGGTTAACACAGGTTAACACAGGTTAACACAGGTTAACACAGGTTAACACAGGTTAACACAGGTTAACACAGGTTAACACATGATCAAGTACATGGTCATGTAAGCACATGTTAACACATGCACATGATCAAGTACATGGTCATGTAAGCACATGTTAACACATGCACATGATCAAGTACATGGTCATGTAAACACATGTTAACACATGCACATGATCAAGTACATGGTCATGTAAGAACATGTAAGCCCATGTTAACAAATGCACATGCTCAAGTACATGGTCGTTCCAAAGTCAGCTGTATTGCTTCTATTTCTCCTTTTGATGCATTCAAAATACACTCTCAAGTCATGCTCACTGACAAAGATATTGTTTATTTAGATTATTGCAAAGTAATCCAGGCATTTGGCAATTTGTTTCATAGCGGTGACAACTCGATCTTACTTATATACAGATAGCGAATGTGTGCCTGTGCTCGCAGCTTTAAGCCAATCAGCTGTCAACCACACCCAGCAGTGGGCGACTTTCGTTTACTGATGGGCCTCTGTGTTACGCACTGCTATTAGCTAAAGTTGACATCAGTGGGGAAGTCCTCAAACAGATTCAGACAGTACACATTCTGGGATTTCCCGTACTGCCAAATATGTCCACTTTGCCTTGAGGGAAACCCCAAAGAATGCGACTCAAACAAGTGCGATTTATGGGTTTTGTTTTATGGAATTAATGCATAGTATGTTATGTAGTCTTTCTAAAAAGTTATAAAAGGTACTAAATATAAATGCGAAATAAGCATTGCCAATTGACAGAAAAGACATCAAAGTGTACTTTGGTGATGAGTCAAAATTATCACAAAAACCACATACAATGTTTTCTGAAATCAAGTTCACCGACTTTCAAAATCGTTCATTTTGTTAAACACATCATCAATGATTTGACACTTTATATCTGCATATTTTACCCATGAATAATATATTATTTAGAGGTATGTAATGGTTGTAAACATGAACTTTACCTGAGCACATAGTATGTGTGGTGTGGTGTGGTGTGGTGTGGTGTGGTGTGGTGTGTGGGGTGTGTGTGTGTGTGTGTGTGTGTGTGTGTGTGTGTGTGTGTGTGTGTGTGTGTGTATGTATGTATATAAGGTTAAATCCGTCAAATATTTGTTTTATTAATGTGTGTAAATATTTATTTAAATTAATACATATCAAACAAGCATATAGCACGGAACGCTAACCCCTCAATCAATATACAGTCGTGCCTTGCTATAACGCGGTAGTTGGGGTCCACGAAATGGAGCCGCGTTATAAACGAGGCGCGTTATAGATTCCGCCAGGAGCGCCACCACCTCTAAATTCCCACAACAGCAACCGAAGCCAATGTGCTGGTTGCGCGGTCTATGTGTGATTTATGAAACTATTTGACATTGACAACCAACGTAAATGTGTATTACGTTAAAATAATATACACTGTCGAATGTTGCATTGAGTAAAACTTGCGAATGATGTACAGTTTTGAAATAAGTTCAGAGCTAACGTGCCTCATCTGGCGATGCAAACTGAGGCGGAGCGATAATACAGTACTGCTGTCACGGTCTAAAATAAATTTGAACTCAGCAGCTGAAACGCACAAACGAATTGACATGTTGCCTGAAGTCGGTCAAATATTAATATATGTACTAGCTTACTATTGGCTTGATTTCATCTTTCAATCAATCCCAAAATATAATTTAAATCACACATTTAATGTGCCGATTTATAATACAATTCACATTGGTTCGAGGCTACTGCGGTTCATATGCAGTTGAATTTATATATTTGCGCACAAGTAAATGTTTTTTCGTAGACGTAGTCGTAGTGAAAACATAACATAACTGTTAGCCTGCCATTTCAATACCATCATTATTGTTCGTCACTGCCCGATTCGTAAGCAATTTAATTGTCATTTACAAGCCGGCAAATGCGCCCGTTCGTGGAAGCCACAGCGAACTGGCAGGAGACAAACGCGATTGATATCGGCACAAACAAACAATGCTTTGCACCAAATTTACTCTGCCTAAGTTAATTAAATGCAAACAAAGGAATTGATCATGTTTTAAACAAACACTTAAGACGTCACCACGGAAACTTAGGTCTTTGGTGATTACCTCCAAACAGCTCAAACTTGGGCTAACGCAGGAGTTGTTCTCTAGAATTTGTGAGTCCACTACAGGTTACACATTTACCCCTTGTGTGGGATCTTTTACATCCCCTGGCATAGACACCAGACAGAAGGGACCACCAGCTTTTAGTGTCTCTTCCGAAAGACACAGGCAAATGTCGAGTGAAGAAATTGCCTAAGTTTCAAAACGGCGGTAGGTGGGATTGAACCACCGTCCCCTTGAATGACAGTCCGGCGCTCTACCGCGCGACCACCGCTCCTCAAGCGCTAGTTACACAATAGATCGGTTTGAAAAACGATCGGATTTGTGCCACGAAGCCAACTGCAGAGCAAAAGCCTGGGGCACAACAAACAATGAACTCAGGAATCCAGTTGTAGTTCTGTGTTAAATTTCTTAATATCATTAAATTGTTTCTACAAATACCTGTACAAGACAAACATGAGGACTTCATAAAATAAGTGACAGTTAATTACACCGTTATTGTTAGCTGTAGCGCCCATTTCCCCCTGAAAGCAGAAATTCGGGGTCCACGACTGACCGCGTTATGTCCAATTCGCATTATAACGAGGCGCGACTGTACAGCAAAACTTTTAAACTATAAGCACTTCTTCCGTCGGGGTCCCGTGTATAAATATATAAAATAAAGTTTATAATAATTGAATAAGTTAATTCCTTTATATCTAAACTATCTCCACTAACAAGGATATTCATTAAATAAAATGCATTAGTTATGCAATCACACATCAAAACTTTAAGGAGACTGGGTCCTTAAAAAAGCGGTCTCCTGTACACGGTGCTATATGCATAACTGGTCTCCCGTATGCGGCATTTAACCTTATATATATATATGTACACATACATACATACATAATATATAGATGTGTATGTTGTGTGTGTGTGTGTGTGTGTGTGTGTGTGTGTGTGTGTGTGTGTGTGTGTGTGTGTGTGTGTGTGTGTGTGTGGTGTGTGTGTGTGTGTGTGTGTGTGTGTGTGTGTGTGTGTGTGTGTGTGTGTGTGTGTGTGTGGTGTGTGTGTGTGTGTGTGTGTGTGTGTGTGTGTGTGTGTGTGTGTGTGTGTGTGTGTGTGTGTGTGTGTGTGTGTGTGTGTGTGTGTGTGTGTGTGTGTGTGTGTGTGTGTGTGTGTGTGTGTGTGTGTGTGTGTGTGTGTGTGTGTGTGTGTGTGTGTGTGTGTGTGTGTGTGTGTGTGTGTGCGTGTTCAACTGCACCTGGAGCCCAGAGCTTAACGTATCTATTTAAAACAATCTTTGTATATTTGTGCACGAATGCATCAGTCTGGTAACAGATTCACAGTAAACTGTTGTTTGTAAATTGCAATTTTTTTAGGTAAGAAAATATCTTTGTTAAGTTATCAATTGCAGCAAGACAGACATATGAGGAATACAAATTGAGTCAACTGGGAAAATGAGTAAACCATAGCTTAGATAGGATGGAGCATGCACTGGCCACAAAGGGCTAGTTGACTCACATGTAGGAGTGGCATCTCAACAACTTCTCTCAACTTCTCTATCTGTTCCTTGCAGCCACCCACATCACTGTATGTGACGTCTGGCTTCTCCTCCACCTGCCCAGAAGGACATCAATGCATTGGTCAGTAACACAAACACTCGACTGGATCCAGTGACACCAATGTGACAGCTAGCACACCATCAAAAACTACTTCACTTTAAAATGGGCCAAGTGGCCCTGAACTCCGTTGGACTACAGGGTACACAGTGATTTAATAATTATGAATGAAATGCGTTTTGGTGAATCATAGTCACTGCCTACCCAGGAGGTATTCTCTTCACTGTAATCACCTAATTGGCATTTGTTCCGGTTATTCATATAAGGTTACCAGAAACACAGCCAAATGTGAAAACAGCAAACAAGATCATTATAGTGTATGACTTTTCACTCTATAGTTGTCTAGAATATAAATTTTCTGTCTTTGTCAATTGTTACTTACAGGTTACAATATACCAGTAGACACCAGACACCGTGGCTGCATCATTTAAAAGATAATTTATCTGGTTATCCATATGAGATGACAAGAAACACAGTCAAATTGTGTGAATGCAGCGACAGGATTTGTCATTAGAGGTTTTTAGTCAAGATGGAGTTACCGACTTTCAATCCACTCAGCCAGCTAACTAATATCAATAAAGTGTATGATATGTCACTATATAGTTAACCGGAATATAAATTTTTCGAGTTTCTCACCTACAGGCGAATATACCAGTCACATCATTTTAAAGATAATTAATTAAGCATTAAAATAAATTCAACTTGCATTGAAGTAACAGCTTAACTGATGGAATACCAATTAGCTATGCTTTCCAGGCAGGCCACCTGACATTCAGTGCATGGCAGTGGGGAGCCACAAAAGCAAGCCACCTAGCCTCCAGAATAAGGATCAAGCCAGAACAAACAAGTATTCTTTCCCAACCTGTTCGGGCACATTTGCAAAATATGAACATGTAGCATTTGGGGAGGCCCTGAGGTGCCCTTAGAAATATTTAATCAAGTAGAATTGTAGTATCTTCACTGTAATCACCTAATTGACATAGTCTCTGGTTATTCATACAAGATAACCAGAAATATAGCCATATTGTGTGAATGCCATAGACAATATCAATAAAGTGTATGAATGTTTACTCTCTAATATTTTTTTTATCTTTGTCAATTGGCACTTAAGGTGACAATATATCATCAACCAGCAGACACCAGTCACATCTTTGTAAAAATAATTAAGCAAACATCAACATACCAACAACATGCATAGAAAATAGTTTTTAAGAAATAGCTTAAAATATGCAGGCATCAACTATCCAGATTAACTGGGATCTACTGGACAATTGATACTGCCCCTGCCATTGCTGCTGGAGAGCAATTAGTCAAGGTCCCCATGCACAATAGAAAGCAGGAAATATCCAGCCTCACTAGTTACCTGAATACACAGATAGCTGGAGGTCATGTCCTGAGATCTGTTGAATGCCCAGTCAGAAACAGGCAAAGTGTTTTACAATTTGCTTTTTGGTAGACCCTGAGATGCCCTTACAAAAGACTAGTGAACCACAAAGTTCTTGAGTGCAATGAAAATATATCAGCATAACATTTATTTATATGGTTGATTAAAAATTCACAAAATACCATTCCAAAGATCTCCAATTGACATGACTATGAGTCTATGACGCACCTGCATCATGGTGACTGTCGGGTCAATCTTTGGAGGAAGTGGGATGTGAATCTGGTACTTGTTTCTGTCAACACTACAAGAAAAATTTCAACATAATTAATTAAATACCCATTACTCATACAATGTGAAATAATTTATTGTCATATCATTATGTTTGCTCAACACCAATTTACAAACTGAATTTAAATAAAACCTGTAACAATAATTTTATAAATGCTTTCCAGAGAAGTCTGGATGGTGTTTGAACTAAGGTGTCTGCCAAGATGTATAGCATAAATCACATTGAACAGTTCTTCAGATGGTATTCTGCACTGTGGACATTTCCATGCTGAGGTAAATTGCTTCAAATGGGGCTATCATATGAAAGATAATATTCACTAGTTTCAAGTATCACATTAATCTCATGTATGTCTGACACCAAAAAGGTAAAAAAATTAACACCAAGAGCTGCTGGATGGTTGTGGTATTATAATAATGGAGAAACACTGTTAATTACATGTTTCAATAAAATAATAAAAAGACACCCTGTATGTCTGACACCATACACAATGCTTATTAAGTCAATTTTTTTCAAAACAAAATGTCTGTATTGTTGCATTTTTGTGATATCTAACCATTATGATTGTCATGGCAATTATGAATCCATACATGTGGATTAGCATAACATTGTAGAACTAGCTACACTAAACACAAATTCACTGGACAACAGTGATAACAATAATTATAAATGCTTATAATGTATAAAAAAATTATTTGAAGCAGGAAGACACTTTCTAATATTTTGTATGTGATTAACATTTGCCATGCGACACTATTTCCTATAATGCACATTCATATATTACTACTAGGCATTTGTTTAACAGCATTACAGATACTGTGTGTACATACAGTCTTGAAAACAAGTTACAGGTTTGTAGAAAGGGAAATGCAATAAGTTAAACACTTATTATTTGCATTCCTAGTAATAATTTCTAAATTACTTAGATGTTTGTAAGTGTTGCAACATTTATCTACAAGTAACTACATGTATAATGGATTCATAATTACACTTTACCCGATAATTACAACATATATAATAACAAGACAGATTATTGTTATTAACACAAACTTGAATTTAACTTTAAAATTCCTGATCGAATAATTAATTTATAATAATTTCCGATGTTAAGCTTAGCAGATAAACTGTATTGCAATTCTGTTGTAATTAATTCCACAAATTAGGACCCTTAATGCTAATACATCCTGCTTTACAATGTTGTGTTCATGTCAATAGGTCCGACACCATGTATGTCCTTTATTATACATGTGTATGGCCAAAATGGCTATGGCAGGGAACAACATTAGCATGGAACAATTATGTCATAGTGTACTCTCATAATATAACTAAAAAGACAGACAGACACACAGTAACAAGTTGTGGCACTTTCTATCCCATGATGCAGTGGATAGCAAAAGTGCCTGAAATGGATGTCCAACACAGTGAAACTGCCCTATATGAGAACATACCTTGTTTACTTCAGAAATAATTGTTTGGTTTTTCTTTTTTGGACTCCTCTCCACTCAAAAATGATCTACCTAAAATATTGACTAACATGAAATCCTGAAAAAAAGTATAATTTGTTTGTTCTACCAAAGTAAAATTTTATACGAAAATGTCCAACAGGAATTATGCGTCCTCATAAGACCCAACATTGTAGCACACATGACTATCAGGTGTTGTACATGAATAATTCAGGCGTAATGGATCGACACGTACCCAACTCGCATGCCTTCCTCAATGTCAGTGGGGGCCACTTGGTCGCTTAGATCAACAACAAACTTGGCAAACTGTTTCACATTGATGATATATTTGGGGTCGTCTGAATCAGCATTGATGATCTTAGTGCACCGAGCCACCTGCAATGGCTGCTCACCTGTATAAACAATGGCAAATCACTTCACTGATTACCTCATTTCAGGTCTTCCAACATTACAGGAAATAAAGACAAAGTATTAGCTAAAATCTGTTTTCCATGTGTACACAAAGTTTAGCATTGTATACAACATTTGACAACAATAAAAAACACAAAAAGAAAATACACTGATTTTATACCCGTCTATGTAGCAATTCCCACAGAAAAGTAAGATTTAATAAGCTATGTGATCATGTGGTATCGTGAATTCATCATTGACATAGCTTGCATGACAAATATTACTTTCCATGCATCAGCTAGAGTGTGTCTTTTGGGTCGAAACGAGCATCAGGCTGAGTTGTTGTGTGATATTCCCATGTAAAACAGACCTTATACAGGATCTTACGTTTTTACACGATTCCAATTTGTTTGAGAAAAAATTAAGTCATACAAGGTTTCGGAACTTTTGCTGAGTTTTGCAGACATTCTCATTTTCAGAGTAATTGTATCTAATACAGCCCACAGGAGATAATCTACACCAGTAAACACAAATAGCACACATATACTGGGTTCAGCTTCAGAAAGAAACATTAAATAGTTCATTATGGATGTAGGAGCAGTTATACAATTTAAGAAAAACAATTTAAATCAGTGCACCAACTGTCAGTCTCACTAGCTCACTTGGCAGATGCGTTAGCATGTTGCACTTCCTTTTAAACTCAAGCATCACTAGTTCAAAGCCCACAGGGTGATTTTTTGCACACTTTTCTCCCAAATAAACCAACTCTGTTTATACAATTTTTAACTGTTTGTAAATATGTTGTTTCATTTTTGTAGTAATCATTTAATCTTGTATTACAGAATAGATTTTCATTGGAACCACCCAAACATTTCATACAAGTTCTGAGATTTGAAAGTTTTGTCGTCAAAAACAAATTTGTTTGCCCCAAAATGACTGTTGCCATGGCAACCAATGAGCTAGTTTTTATGAATACATGTACGGGTCATAACTTCAATTTTTTCTACTTGTACATACCATTTTTAAAGGAAAATTTAAAAGCATATTTACCCCAAAAAGATAAAAACCTACCACAATCATACTGAAAAAATGTGTCAAAGGAGATGATCTTTCCAAAAATGTACAGTTAGCCTTTGTCTCTCAAAATGGTACACATACGTAAATTTTTGGGTATGGACTATTTAGGCTGTTGATGCCAGAAAGGTTGCTGTATTGTGTATACTAATAATATTCATGATTGATGAATGGGCAGTGCACTAACTGTGCAAGGTGTGTTTGTCGGCCGTCAGATCCCACAGTGCAGGAGGAGCAAGTCCTGTGTCTGACTCCTTGATCCCCGTCAACTCATTCACTTTCTTCATGATGTCTTGGATGTCGTCTTCAATCTGCTTGATGGAGCGGCTGTACATGCCAGCGCCCTAGACATGTAACACAAGCTGCAGTCAAATGCACTGCATGGAAGGTGTAGTGAGTTTGTATGACAAGCAGGGCTGTAATGATGCAGCAGGTACCTCATGACACGTGGATCAGTGTGTTTGTATGACAAGCAGGGCTGTAATGATGCAGCAGGTACCTCATGATATGTGGATCAGTGAGTTTGTATGACAAGCAGGGCTGTAATGATGCAGCAGGTACCTCATGATACGTGGATCAGTGTGTTTGTATGACAAGCAGGGCTGTAATGATTCAGCAGGTATCTCATGATACGTGGATCAGTGAGTTTGTATGACAAGCAGGGCTGTAATGATGCAGCAGGTACCTCATGATATGTGGATCAGTGAGTTTGTATGACAAGCAGGACTGTAATGATGCAGCAGGTACCTCATGATACGTGGATCAGTGAGTTTGTATGACAAGCAGGGCTGTAATGATGCAGCAGGTACCTCATGATATGTGGATCAGTGAGTTTGTATGACAAGCAGGGCTGTAATGATGCAGCAGGTACCTCATGATACGTGGATCAGTGAGTTTGTATGACAAGCAGGGCTGTAATGATGCAGCAGGTACCTCATGATACGTGGATCAGTGTGTTTGTATGACAAGCAGGGCTGTAATGATGCAGCAGGTACCTCATGATACGTGGATCAGTGAGTTTGTATGACAAGCAGGACTGTAATGATGCAGCAGGTACCTCATGATATGTGGATCAGTGAGTTTGTATGACAAGCAGGACTGTAATGATGCAGCAGGTACCTCATGATATGTGGATCAGTGAGTTTGTATGACAAGCAGGGCTGTAATGATGCAGCAGGTACCTCATGATATGTGGATCAGTGAGTTTGTATGACAAGCAGGGCTGTAATGATGCAGCAGGTACCTCATGATATGTGGATCAGTGAGTTTGTATGACAAGCAGGGCTGTAATGACGCAGCAGGTACCTCATGATATGTGGATCAGTGTGTTTGTATGACAAGCAGGGCTGTAATGATGCAGCAGGTACCTCATGATATGTGGATCAGTGAGTTTGTATGACAAGCAGGGCTGTAATGATGCAGCAGGTACCTCATGATACGTGGATCAGTGAGTTTGTATGACAAGCAGGGCTGTAATGATGCAGCAGGTACCTCATGATATGTGGATCAGTGTGTTTGTATGACAAGCAGGGCTGTAATGATTCAGCAGGTACCTCATGATACGTGGATCAGTGTGTTTGTATGACAAGCAGGGCCGTAATGACGCAGCAGGTACCTCATGATACGTGGATCAGTGTGTTTGTATGACAAGCAGGGCCGGAATGATGCAGCAGGTACCTCATGATACGTGGATCAGTGTGTTTGTATGACAAGCAGGGCTGTAATGATGCAGCAGGTACCTCATGATACGTGGATCAGTGAGTTTGTATGACAAGCAGGGCCGGAATGATGCAGCAGGTACCTCATGATACGTGGATCAGTGAGTTTGTATGACAAGCAGGGCCGGAATGATGCAGCAGGTACCTCATGATATGTGGATCAGTGTGTTTGTATGACAAGCAGGGCTGTAATGACGCAGCAGGTACCTCATGATACGTGGATCAGTGAGTTTGTATGACAAGCAGGGCCGGAATGATGCAGCAGGTACCTCATGATACGTGGATCAGTGTGTTTGTATGACAAGCAGGGCTGTAATGATTCAGCAGGTACCTCATGATACGTGGATCAGTGTGTTTGTATGACAAGCAGGGCTGTAATGATTCAGCAGGTACCTCATGATACGTGGATCAGTGAGTTTGTATGACAAGCAGGGCTGTAATGATTCAGCAGGTACCTCATGATACGTGGATCAGTGAGTTTGTATGACAAGCAGGGCTGTAATGATTCAGCAGGTACCTCATGATATGTGGATCAGTGAGTTTGTATGACAAGCAGGGCTGTAATGATTCAGCAGGTACCTCATGATATGTGGATCAGTGAGTTTGTATGACAAGCAGGACTGTAATGATGCAGCAGGTACCTCATGATATGTGGATCAGTGAGTTTGTATGACAAGCAGGACTGTAATGATGCAGCAGGTAGGTACCTCATGATATGTGGATCAGTGAGTTTGTATGACAAGCAGGACTGTAATGATGCAGCAGGTACCTCATGATATGTGGATCAGTGAGTTTGTATGACAAGCAGGGCTGTAATGATGCAGCAGGTAACTCATGATATGTGGATCAGTGAGTTTGTATGACAAGCAGGGCTGTAATGATGCAGCAGGTACTTCATGATACATGGATCACAATACGAGTCATAAGATGATTCTCATGGCTTATATTTAATAGTGTTATATTTAATTCCCCATGAGTTCAGTAACATGTTTCCAAGGCAGTAGGGTAGATAAAACAAATGCCAAAAACACTCACTGAGAACATATACAATCCAGAACTTCACATTAAAAAAATCTGTCTTCAAATTAGTGCATCTTGGCCTGCTTAGCTGTTTGATTTTAAATTTTAATAGGGGGGTAAAATACGCAAATACCGAACAAACAATTTTGTTCAGCAATTTGTTGACCAGAAGTGAAATGGAATGTTAAATATAATTTGGTGCTGCCAGGTAAAGTAGGGTAAAGTATATTGATACACTGTAGCATGGACTGAATGTAGCAAAGTGCATCCAGACATATAAAATGTTATATCACATTATATTGATAATTGTTACAACCTGTCCTGACTTGCATAAAATGTGTTATATATCAAATGACACACAATGTTTCACTTAATGATATCCAAATAAAGTACATACATAAGTCTTGAGCAGTGCAATGTCGCCTTCATCCAGAACTGAAACAAAATAGCCAAAATAAATATTCAAAATGTGACAAAAACACCATAGTACCCACACGTCCCTCAGCCCACACCGACCAATTTAAGAATTCGTTTTTTTTGCAATTTTAGACATTTGACTGGAATAAAATTAATGAGTCACCGGTCCAGGCTGAAACTGATTTCAGCACTTGGCTTCACCGCAGCAATGTTCAGGTTATATATATATAATAGTAGTTAATTAACAATAAGTGAAAACAACAATACAGTATTAGTGTCGATTGTAATAAATCATAAATTAATACATGTAAATAGAAAAATATAAATGAGTAAATAATTTAATTATTATGCTAGGTTATCTAGTTAAAAATATAAAAGAGTGAAAGGTCATAGTTACATAAATGCATACTATGAATCTATATATCTTATATTCGTCACCACTCTGCTAATAGTGACGAGTGTGACCTTATTTGCAGAGCTGCTCTGCGAATAGCCAGTCCGCCCAGAAAAACACTGACTGTCATAATTTGACAGCTCTGATGCCACGCTGCACAAAAACATAATGTCTACTCACTCCACATTACATATGTCCTCACCGAAATTCAGACAACCAGCATTGTGCTATTTCTATAATGCAGACTTGGCAGACAAACACCCCGTTGTGGTCAAATAGCCGGTTATCAAATAGCCAACGAGCAGATGTGGGCGATAATATGTGAATGTTTTACATCGGCAAATACATTGTAACAATTTTGATGGCGAATAGCAGTCTTGATTGCATTAACAATTTAAATAACTATATAGTCTGTCTTTCCGTAGACTTGCTATGACAATGAAAATAGCATGTGTTTATATTATAACGTATTGTTAGATACACTAATATAAATTGGCAAACTAGTCGTGATTCAGCAAAACCCATACAACATACACATACCCTTTAATTAAAAGCTCCTAAATTCACATAGTTCCATCACAAACGTCGTACCTTGGATTGGCTTCTCGTCTTCAATGTCGTCATTTGTTTTGCGCTGTTCTTTTCCGAGGAAATCTGGCATTTTGACGACTACGATGATATAAACCCAGATTAATTTTATATAGTTTCCAGCCTCGTTGTGGTGTCAGACAGAATGAGCTGATAAAAGTGACAGACGGACATCACAACTTTGCGATCATTCAAATCTTAAGATAGTGATAATTATTATTATTATTATTATTAAGGAACTTGAGATAACGAGCGTAGCAAAATACGTTAGATCTTACATCACGAATAGGGACGCAAACATTTTTAAACAGCGGATCGCCAAACACAATATGCCGGATATATAATAAGAGTGCACAGAAAAGGTCTACTACACCAAAATAATAATATATTTTTCCAATAAAAACATTATAATGTATTATAACACATACACAACGAAATGTTTCTAATATAAATATCGTATACTTTCCCGTCATATAGAATTGTCAATATTGGCTTCTTAAGACGTACCCTATTCAGATTCATATATGTATAATGATACTATTATATTAAAAAAACAATTAATTTTGCAACTAGTGCTATTAGAAAAGGAGTACACGAAGAACAATAATAATAATGATTATTCCACCATGTTAACATCAAGAAAAGATGGAAACAGATAATATGTGATTGCACACACGCGCTCACGCGCACACGCGCACAAGCGAACAAAAGCGCACACGCACACGCACACGCACACGCACACGCACACGCACACGCACACGCACACGCACACGCACACGCACACGCACACGCACACGCACATACATACATACATACATACATACATACATACATACATACATACATACATACATACATACATACATACATACATACATACATACATACATACATATATACACAAACACTATTTTGTGACAGATGGGAGTTTCACTTGGTAAGCTCCCCATTAAAACATTTGTTGCAACATAATGTATGTATGTATGTATTTATGTATGTATGTATGTATGTATGTATGTATGTATGTATGTATGTATGTATGTTGTGTGTGTGTGTGTGTGTGTGTGTGTGTGTGTGTGTGTGTGTGTGTGTGTGTGTATGTGTATGTATGTATGTATGTATGTATGTATGTATGTATGTATGTATGCATGTATGTATGTATGTATGTTTGTATGTATGTATGTATGTATGTAGTATATATAAATATAAATATAAATATATATATATATATATATATATATATATATATATATATATGTATACAGCAGTTTATTTTGTCTATAGCCAAATTATTATACAACAATTACAGTTTGTTTTGCTAGTAAAACTTGTCTGTAATTGGTTATTCAGTTACTTACTGTTTATAATTAGTATTATTCTGATATATATATATATATATATATATATATATATATATATATATATATATATATATATATATATATCCGGAACAGCAGTTTATTTTGTCTATAGCCAAATTATTATACAACAATTACAGTTTGTTTTGCTAGTAAAACTTGTCTGTAATTGGTTATTCAGTTACTTACTGTTTATAATTAGTATTATTCTGATCACAACACATTATCATTGTGCACTTTTTTGCTGATTTAACAAACAATGCACGTTACTATTATTTCTTCCCTAGCGCCCACCGCTGTTTTGCAATTGGGAAATGATGGCGCCACCTGGCAGCTCCTCGTTAGACTAGTGATGCTGCTACTGCAGGATGTTTTCAGGTAAATAATGTAAATGATACTAAACGCGAAATACAAATATGGCCGCGTCCACGAGATCGTAACATCAAATGAAAATAAAGCAATCTAAAGGTTGTCATTTGCAATTCTCAAAACAAATTTACATGTGGTGTGTACGTAATTAGGCATGCCTCTCTTATTCTAGTATTAGCTATCCTCTCGTACATGATAATAAAAAATGTAGGTTAGAACATGATTATGAATAATATTATAAAACATATTGCATACGCACGCACACACGCACGCACGCACGCGTCGCATGTACATTATGATTATATGTTAAAATAATAGTTGTCAATAATACACATCGGTAATCTTTCAGTTACCTGGCCTAAATTATTAGGACCTTTTAAAAACGATTTTTAGTAACTTTTTGGATGTGTTTGGAATATCATTCTACATCACTTCTGCCAGTCTGGTACAAAAAAGGCAGATGCTATTTTTAAGGAAATTAGGCGGAGGCCTTTTTAAAATTGTGTTTAAGCCAATAGGGCCTATACTGTAAGTGTGTCACGATACACGGTGAGACTCCACGCGACTGGAGCTGATTGAACAAAACAGTGTCCTATCTTTAACATGGATTTCCTACCCCCAAACTCGTTTTCGAGGGCAAGGCTTACATAGCCTATTTAATTGTTGAGTCGATGTAAACAAGCTGATGTCACAGCTCTGCATAACAATCGCATCCTAGAGGCATCTGAACCGTAAAGGTGTAAACTGCGTGATAATGCAAAGTCTGAAACAAAAACAAAAAACCGCAGTATTTTATAAATTTATACATTTACAAAAATAAAATTCCGCATTGCCAAGGATAAATGATATTGCCAGACTTTTGGAAAGATTGCCTTTGTGGTTCTGATGGCTGTGGGATGTGTGGATAATAGCTGTGACATCGGCTTGTTTACATCAACTCAACAAAATTAAATTGGTCTAAACACAATATAAAAAATAGCATCTGTCTTCTGAAATTAGTGGTTACATGTCTGTCATCCATTGTCAGTATATGTGTCATGTATTCCCTGGTAAAATCATTGCTAAAGAATTTACTCAGGACCTGTGCTTTCTCCTTGTCTGTGGTTGTTAACCCAACATTCTCTTCCTTTTCAAGATCAGCTACTCTTGCATGGCTTGGTTTTCACTTTGGACCCTTATATTTCCCTGCTTGTTTTGATTTCTTCTTAGGAATACACTCATGTTCTACCTTTTCTAGCATACTGGTAAGAATCTCCACACTCTCCTCCACATCTAGATTCTCAAATCTGGTTTCCCAGTCATCTCTCAACATTTCTCTGAACAGTCCGCAGTTCCCTCTCTCATATATGAATGTTTCATTGCACTGGTCTGAAAAATGTGATCATTCAATGATTACTCTTTCCAAGAGTGTTTTTACCTATTGTCTGTCAACCATTCATTCTTCGTTAGAGAATATCAAGTCTAGCAGATGGAGGGCTTGATTTATTCGATAACAGGTTGATTCCATGATATACTGTATAAGAAATACATCTCTTGTGCATTCAAAAAACTCTCTGTTTCACTTGCTTTCTCACAAAAGTTAAAAGTGTGCCATCAGTAACAGGTGGGAGGCATTTGTCTTGCTAGTTCTGTAAATTAGTTTGCATAAATTCTCATTGTTGGTGTCACTGCTGTTGGGGGCTATTGTGTCTACAACCAATCACAAACTTGTCTTTACCAGCTAGTCTTACCTCATCTCAAACACTCTTTTCAAATGATGTAACATTTATTCACAAACAACTTCATTGATGGCACACTCAGGTGGCTTCAGTGTCTTGTCAATATGTAAGCATATTCCACTTCAGTCTTTATCTAGATTGGTGAATAGATTGTGTCCCTCAAAGTGAAGTTCACATGATGCTAAGGTGAATCTACATTTTTTGGTATTACCTCTGCTTCCTACAATCATTGGCTGTGATTGTGCTACTTGTGATTTTTGTTCATGCAGTTTATTAATAAATATGTTGATTACTTGGTATTGGTGTATATGTTTTAAAATGCTCCTAGTTGGTGCAGATTGTGTCAGTTGCCAATTAGGTAATTATGAATATGACAATTACCCGGTAGATGATTATGGTGAAGAGACTTAGGCGGTGACTATGATTCACTAAAACACATGTCATTCATAATTACCAACTCACTGTATAGTCCCAAGGTGAAGCCCTTGGGACTACCCCTGGTATACAGTGAGTTGGTAATTATGAATGACATGTGCCATCTGACCCATTTTTGGGTTTTATTTCTGTACTGTTCTGTGCTACATTTTGGTGCATGTTTCTCTATGATATGTTTAATGTCTTCTGCCTGGTCATTAGACTCCCTATTTACGAAAGGGTTTATTCATGATAAGTCGACTGTTTTGTATGACAAGATCTTCATCCTTTCATCTCTCTAGCGCCTTCTTCATCCTCACGCTGCCACTGCGTCATGTCAGGGGCGATGTGGATCCCTTTCAGGATCGCTATGTCTTCCATATTGTGTGATTGTCATAATGAACTCCTCACTGGCACTGCCCACAGTGCTCACGGGCACTGCCCACAGTGCTCACTGGCATTGCCCACAGTGCTCACTGGCATTGCCCACAATGCTCACTGGCACTGCTCACAGTGCTCACTGACACTGCTCACGGTGCTCACTGACACTGCTCACAGTGCTCACTGACACTGCTCATAGTGCTCACTGACACGGCTCACAGTGCTCACTGACACTGCTCATAGTGCTCACTGACACTGCTCACAGTGCTCACTGACACTGCTCACAGTGCTCACTGACACTGCTCATAGTGCTCACTGACACGGCTCACAGTGCTCACTGACACTGCTCATAGTGCTCACTGACACTGC
The DNA here is from genome assembly GCA_025642075.2 of Ridgeia piscesae. Lineage (NCBI taxonomy): Eukaryota > Metazoa > Annelida > Polychaeta > Sabellida > Siboglinidae > Ridgeia > Ridgeia piscesae. The sequence continues at coordinate 621,724 of JAODUO010000156.1, forward strand.
TCACAGTGCTCACTGACACTGCTCACAGTGCTCACTGACACTGCTCATAGTGCTCACTGACACGGCTCACAGTGCTCACTGACACTGCTCATAGTGCTCACTGACACTGCTCACAGTGCTCACTGACACTGCTCACAGTGCTCACTGACACTGCTCACAGTGCTCACTGACGCTGCTCACAGTGGTCACTGACACTGCCCATGGTGCTCACTGACACTGCTCACAGTGCTCACTGACACTGCTCATGGTGCTCACTGACACTGTTCACAGTGCTCACTGACACTGCTCATAGTGCTCACTGACACTGCTCACAGTGCTCACTGACACTGCTCATGGTGCTCACTGACACTGTTCACAGTGCTCACTGACACTGCTCATAGTGCTCACTGACACTGCTCACAGTGCTCACTGATGCTGCTCACAGTGCTCACTGACACTGCTCACAGTGCTCACTGACACTGCTCACAGTGCTCACTGACACTGCTCACAGTGCTCACTGACACTGCTCACAGTGCTCACTGACACTGCTCACAGTGCTCACTGACACTGCTCACAGTGCTCACTGACACTGCTCACAGTGCTCACTGACACTCACTGACAGTGCTCATCAATACTGTCTTCACTGGTCGAACCTTCCCTTCACTTTTCCCCTAATTGTCTTGACTGATTTTATGTCATTCCTTTCCTTGCAGTTTCCAAATTGTTAACTGTACTTTGTGTTTGTCCTCCTTTTCATGCTGTCTGCACTGGTTGATTCTTCTACCTCGTACATTATTAAATTTGGTCTGCATTTTTCTACGTCTTCCTGGTTCCTTGTCAACTCTGCTACTTTCTCATCCATTTTAGTTTCTACTGACTTTTCTATTAATTCAACTCTATCTGTCAAGCAGTCAACTTTCACCCCAATCTCATCTTGGTTTACCATTGCAGCGTAAACCATTTTGGAGATCTTAGCTGCTGTTCCATTGCATTGTCACAGAACCAGTGCACACTTTTCCCATCTTTCATGAGGAACTTGTAAACTTGTTGTGAGATATTCTGGCATTCAATATGTTACTATTCACAAATGTCACAAGCCAGTGCCATGTGCTTTCCCTTGAAACCTTTCATACACACATCACATTAATCACATTTATTTACCTGCATACTCTGGCATGTACTGTGCTGTGTAGTATGGTGTGTACTGTGGCGTGTACTCTGGCATGTACCCAGGCGTGTACTGTGCCGTATACTGTGGCATATACTGTGGCGTGTACTGTGGCGTGTACTGTGGCATATACTGTGGCATGTACTGTGGCGTGTACTCTGGTGTGTACTGTGCCATGTACTGTGGCATGTACTGTGGCGTGTACTCTGGCGTGTACTGTGGCATGTACTGTAGCGTGTACTCTGGCATGTGCTGTGGCATGTACTGTGGCGTGTACTGTGGCATGTACTCTGGTGTGTACTGTGGCGTGTACTCTGGCATGTACTCTGGTGTGTACAGTGCCGTGTACGGTGGCATGTACTGTAGCGTGTACTGTGGCGTGTACTGTGTCGTGTACTATGACATGTACTGTGGTGTGTACTCTGGCGTGTACTGTGGCATGTACTGTAGCGTGTACTCTGGCATGTACTGTGGCATGTGCTATGGCATGTACACTGGTGTGTACTGTGACATGTACTGTGGTGTGTACTGTGCCATGTACTGTGGCATGTTCTCTGGCATGTACTGTAGCGTGTACTATGGTGTGTACTCTGGCGTCTACTGTTGGGTGTACTGTTGCATGTACTCTGGCATGTACTGTGGCATGTATTGTGGCGTGTACTATGGCTTGTACTCTGGTGTGTACTGTGGCATGTACTGTAGCATGTACTGTGGTGTGTACTGTGGCATGTACTGTAGCGTGTACTGTGGCATGTACTGTAGTGTGTACTCTGGCATGTACTGTGCCATGTGCTGTGGCATGTACTCTGGCGTGTACTGTGGCATGTACTGTGGCGTGTACTGTGCTGCATACTGTGGCATATACTGTGCCATGTACTCTGGTGTGTACTCTTGTGTGTATTGTAGTGTGTACTCTGGCATGTACTCTGGTGTGTACTGTGGTGTGTACTCTGGCATGAACTGTGGCGTGTACTGTGGCATATACTGTACCGTGTACTGTGGCGTGTACTCTGGCGTGTACTGTGGTATGTACTGTAGTGTGTACTCTGGCGTGTACTGTGGTATGTACTGTAGCGTGTGCTGTGGCAGGTACTGTGGCGTGTACTGTGGCGTGTACTGTGGCAGGTACTATGGCGTGTACTGTGGCATATACTGTGGCGTGTACTGTGGCAGGTACTGTGCCGTGTATTGTGGCATATACTGTGGCGTGTACTGTGGCAGGTACTGTGGCGTGTACTGTGGCATATACTGTGGCGTGTACTGTGGCGTGTACTGTGGCGTGTACTGTGGCAGGTACTGTGGCAGGTACTGTGCCGTGTATTGTGGCATATACTGTGGCGTGTACTGTGCAGGTACTGTGGCGTGTACTGTGGCATATACTGTGGCGTGTACTGTGGCGTGTACTGTGGCGTGTACTGTGGCAGGTACTGTGGCAGGTACTGTGCCATGTATTGTGGCATATACTGTGGCGTGTACTGTGGCAGGTACTGTGGCGTGTACTGTGGCATATACTGTGGCATGTACTGTGGCGTGTACTGTGGCAGTGTACTGTGGCAGGTACTGTGGCAGGTACTGTGCCGTGTATTGTGGCATATACTGTGGCGTGTACTGTGGCATGTACTGTGCCGTGTACTGTGGCATATACTGTGGCGTGTACTGTGGCGTTTACTCTGGCGTGTACTGTGGCGTGTACGCTGGCATGTACTCTGGCATGTACTGTGGTATGTACTGTGGCATGTACTCCTGGCTCTGCTTTCCTGCGGATACCATTTTCTGGCTGTTTCTTTTTCTAGCTTATCAAGTTATTGACTATGGCTCCATCTTTGTGTATCTGTTTAGTCTCTATATATGCTAAAATATTTAACTTTGTTTTTGAACAAGTTTGAGTAAATGCGGAAAGGCAGGATTTTGTGCACAAAATAGAGTCACTCAACAGTTAATAGTAAGACTCCAGGGAGACTGGTGATACATCCCACTGAAAGGCCTGTTAGTACAGACAGCCACCCAGGACAGGGGTGCTTCTACTTGACTGTCTGGCCATATGTTTAAATGCTTTCATATATTAATAGTTCTAGATCTATTTAATTATCTGCCAGCAGTGTGTTCAATCTCTGCACTATTTTAATTTTGTAACCATTTTCTTTTGTCTACAAAGTATAAATTAGTATGACCCATTGGCCTGTGTCTTTTACTATATGGTGGACAACCAGTAGTCAGTATTAACCACCGGTAGTAATACCGGTAGTCCTAAACATGGCACCTTAGGTTTAGTGTTTACAATGTTTGATTGTGTCTGTGATTGTAACATTGCATACAACCTAGTAGTATATTGGTCTAATGTCATATCGACATAAATGTTTAGCTATGTCAGATTAGCTGATCCAAAACCACGTTTAGCCCCACATATACCCCATTTTACAATGGGGATATCGACGATCTTGTTACTACACTGTTATAAACATGTCATTTTCATAAAAGATTGGAGAAATATATGTGAAAGATATCTATATTGCAATGTTCTAAAAAAATCAATGCATTGTGTATCTACAAATTGTATATCCAAATAAACGTTCTGTCCTGTTCTGTTCTGTTCTGGGCCTGTGTGCCATTCATGGTAATGCCCGAATAGTAATAGACACAAGAATAATTGTCAGTGAACTGTCCACATCAGTTTTCTCCCAGCCACATTTTCATGTAAATGTTGGATACTACCTAGGATTTTGTGTTATTATGATATGGCATCCACAATCAAGGTTTTCAGTTTGTAAATAACTTATTTATTTATTTACTTCACATACATGTCCAGTTAGGTTAGCTACAACTGAAATCACTTTTTTATCATGTATATATTATATATATTATATATATATATATACAGCTGTATATATATATATATATATATATATATATATATATATATATATATATATATATATATATGTGAATATATGGTGGGTTCTTTGTTTTCACTACCCATGGGGAAAACACTACAGTGGTGGCACCTGGTGTGTATTGTGTAGTACTTATACTAACACATTGACAATGTTTTGGGTAACGTGATGGGTGTGTCTAGACAGCACTGTCATGTCAGTTATTTGGATCCTGTGGTCATTGGAAGTTGTTTTACATCAATCAAAATCTTAACTTCGATCGATCTATGAGAAAACACTGTCTTTGTGCCTTTTATGTGACACTTAGACTTAGCCAGTGGACATCATGTTTTTTGGCATTGCACAAAGGATAACTTGAGTTCAGCAGCAAGTTTCAGAAACTGATTGTAGATTAAATTGCATTATCATTCTTGTTGCAGATAGATGCTGACACAAAATCACTGATACATTGACACTTATGGCAAACCTGTTGAAAGACATGAAATATGATCATATGAATAAGTTGTACTAGACTACAACATTTGTCTCACAAGAAATATGCCTGTACAACAATTATTTGGAGGAAGTATGAGTATATCTCTGCCAGCATTTGCTGTAGATGTCAGGTAAGAAACCAACTGAAACACAAAACCAGAAATGCAGATTAGAATAATGCATTATAATAATATTTAAACCTGATATATCCAGCTAATTGTTTTGCTCTTTGCATTTTTGAGTAATTTCACATGCTTAGAGTACACTAGTACCCACGTAAAAAGGGTTTTTATGTTAATAATAACTATTTTTTCACTTAACAATTTTGAAATGACCCTGAACCATAAACCAATAAACTATACATGTTTGGTAGGCATGGATTCATAATTTTAATATGTAGCTATATAGCTTATAAGTATTGTTTCCTTATTCTAGGTCAAGATTATGTTATAATGTTTAATTTGGCAGTTTGGCAAAAAATGCCAGGATGTTTGGGAGGGACCTGGAAGATAATTTGTTGTAAAAAGTCCACAGCACTCAAGTGAAATCAATTGTCTTAGTCAGAGAATGGTCACAGAATTGAGGACCTGGACCCAGTTAAAGTGAGAATTTTATGGACATTGCTTTGTTGTTATTTCAATGACAAATGTGAATGAATGAATGAAGAACAATTAAGCAACAACAAAAACATGCACAATACACCATATTTGCACCGTGTGGTGTGCACCGTGTGGTGTGCACCGTGTCGTGTGCACCGTGTCGTGTGCACCGTGTCGTGTGCACCGTGTCGTGTGCACCGTGTCGTGTGCACCGTGTCGTGTGCACCGTGTCGTGTGCACCGTGTCGTGTGCACCGTGTCGTGTGCACCGTGTCGTGTGCACCGTGTCGTGTGCACCGTGTCGTGTGCACCGTGTCGTGTGCACCGTGTCGTGTGCACCGTGTCGTGTGCACCGTGTCGTGTGCACCGTGTCGTGTGCACCGTGTCGTGTGCACCGTGTCGTGTGCACCGTGTCGTGTGCACCGTGTCGTGTGCACCGTGTCGTGTGCACCGTGTCGTGTGCACCGTGTGGTGCTGCCACTGTTGAATGAACATGACTGAAGGTTGGATTTTTAAATAATAATAAATGTTATAACAATAAATGTGTAAACACTGTTGTTTGCAGCACACTGAGAGACATCCCAGACAACCAGGAGGTGTTTGTTCACTCGACCACAGACCAGAGCATAATTGTGGAAATACTACAGTACTTGGATGAAGCAGATGAACAGGCTGTCAGGTACCTAAGACTACCTATGCTGGCAGATGATCACCTATGCAACAGTTACACTAACCTGTTTTTGCTCATCTAGTCTGAGATTGGAGCACCTCGGTACTACAGCTACATAATAATTTGGTTCCTGTTGAGTCATCCCAAATTATATCTACCAGTAAATGTAAGAAATTAATTCTGCTAACACAATCACCTTTCTATTCATGGTGTTAATCAGCTCGATAACCTTAAATGCAGTTCTGATGTACATATATATATATATATATATATATATATATATATATATATATATATAGTTATTATATATATTACATTTTATTAACATATATGTACAGAGGAACCTGTAAGGAACTAGATCAGCGGTTCCTAAATTGGGATACTGTGGCTGCCAAACGTTTTTCTACTCATATTCACACATTGCACGGAAGATGGAGACTTGCATGAGGACTCTGCAATGTGACTTTATCCCTTAGAATTCACTAAGAAGGGCAACATTTGGCATCTTCTGAGAGATCTTCAAATGTTTTAAGACCGAGAGATTATCGCTGGACAATGTGCTCACGTATGCATGGACAGTGCATTGGACGTGTTGACCTGTTCAAGGGCAGGAAGGAGCAGGTACATTGATGATGTTGTCAAAATACTATAACGTCAAACGTTCTCAATACTCAATGTTGATTGTTCCAAGAGTTTCATGGGGACAAAGAGATGCAGCTGTGCCATACCGTGCCATGGTCGATTGACTGTCATGAAGAAGATGCAATTAAAGAGGAGTGGCTAAAAGATGAGAGAGCTGAATGGTTTGACCTCTTCCATAAGGAATTGACTGTCATGAAGAAGATGCAATTAAAGAGGAGTGGCTAAAAGATGAGAGAGCTGAATTGTTTGACCTCTTCCATAAGGAATTGACTGTCATGAAGAAGATGCAATTAAAGAGGAGTGGCTAAAAGATGAGAGAGCTGAATTGTTTGACCTCTTCCATAAGGAATTGACTGTCATGAAGAAGATGCAATTAAAGAGGAGTGGCTAAAAGATGAGAGAGCTGAATTGTTTGACCTCTTCCATAAGGAATTGAATTGAAGCTGTAGCTGTAGATAAAAATATGGAAACTGCAACACGTGTGACCACCTCAACGCTGCAAACTTGTGAAAGGAAACAAGGGTCAACTATCTGTTGTCAATGCCAAATGCAATTCCAAACTAAGTTTCCAGGATCTGTGTGTAAAAAATGTGTAACTTATCTGTGATATGTATACTGATGCCTGCATAAAGGTGCAGTGGCCTTAACAAATGGCAGGCAAGTTAGGACTTTTTGGTGTTCATAACTAAGTCCATTATCTTCCATGATGCACTGAAACATCTTCCCAGGGCCATATTCTCATCTAAGATGGGCCCATTATATCTGACTCCAGATGATGAGCCCATGCAAAGTTAATGATATAGCTGACCTCATCCACCACATGTGACACAAATTATCAATCAGAGAAACTCTGAGCCCAATTGTATTGCAGGAGCGGAATGTTCTCCAAAACTGCCTGTCCAAATTTTGTTTACGAATTTAGACCCATTTTTAAAGCCTAATTCTTTACACAATATTTTAGTTATTTTTTATTCTGCATACATTTGTGTTTATCTAAGTAACAAGATTATGTTTTATCATCTATTCCTTTAATGTTAAAACATGGGGCAACCTGATGATCATTTCATTCTTCAGGGGTATCATGAACTAGATAGTCTCTCTGACAAGAACACTGTAGTCCAGTGGTGCTGATTGAACAAACACTGTTCCTTCTGTGTCTTACATATTTATTTCTTATATTTATTTTCAGAATTATTTATTAACTTTTTTGAACTTATTAATTGTTATCTAATCACTTTAAATTAATTTTAAAAGCTATTTATTTATTTCTATCAATTGTTTTTTTTTACCTGAATGTATTCATATGAAATTTCTATGTCAGAATTATATGAAGAGAACCTCACAAAAAATGTGTCATATCTGTTTTGTCCATCAGATGTAGAAGAAGGCAATAAAATCATTCAGCGATTCAGTTGCATTTAAATGACTGATATTTGTGTTGTTTGTTGAAGAAGTCACTTTGATAGTCTCGCCACTGACAATGAATGTGACCCAAACAACTATGAAGTAACAAGCATTGACCAGCTCCAAAACATCACAATGCACCAGTAAGTGCCACTTCTCAGTGGATGCCAATGCAGCTTCAGACAAGTACGACTTAAGAAATTGCATCCAACACATTAATCCAAGTTGGCTTATTGAGAATCCAACATTTTAATCTATCTATGTAATCTGTCGTGAAATAATGTAAATCGTAAGGTCCTTGTTGATGTTTGCATCATCAGTAGAACTTTTTTATTTTGCATTTAGTTATTATCCTCCATAAGAATGTATATTATATGTGTTCTAATATAAAATATGTACTATTCTTTCACGAACATTATATTGTGATCTTGAAAGATATATTAAGCAAGAACAAATCTCTGTCAATAGTTTTATAACATTTCAACATCTTTGGAAGATGGATATGATCTCCTCTTGATCTACCTTTGACAGTTCCTTGTATTCAGTGTTCAGTTTGTCAGGTGACCTGGTCTGTGATAAACCACTGCAAGAATCAATCATGTCAACATTTAAGGAAGACCAATTGTATTAATATATATGTATGTGTGTGTCTGTGTGAGCATGCACGCAAGCGATATTTGGTGTAATTATGTCTGTGAGAATTAGCATGGTCTTTGTCTTGCTATCATTTAGTTTGGAATAAAAAAATTGGCCTATCTGTGAGACTGGGACCAACAAAAGGTCCATCCTATGCAACTTTTCATCAAAGCTGAAGCTCACGTTCAGGTCTGATGTGTGTCAGTAGCCAGGTCACAGTGTGAAGGTTTTTCATGTCTAAATGCACATGTAATTTAGTTGCATATCATCAAGATAAATTTGAAAACTTACTTGCCCATACTCTCATTAACAACACTGAGACATCAAATAATTGTTTAGTGATGTCGAAAGTATTTGTATTTATTTCACTGAATGACGTTGTGACGCACGTCTGCAGGTGCCAGTCTGCATACTCATTGGCTGGCACACAGAGAGTGTCCAAGTTCCATGAGTCAGCCGAGAATCAAGTAGATGTGTACATGGGACTGTTTCGCCTGCCTCAGCACCAGGCCGACATTGTGGTCACCTTCAATGACCCTCGCACCATCAGGTAAAGCCACAGTCCACCGTCTGCTCACACCATCAGCTAAAGTCACAGTCCACCGTCTGCTCACACCATCAGGTAAAGTCACAGTCCACCGTCTGCTCACACCATCAGGTAAAGTCACAGTCCACCGTCTGCTCACACCATCAGGTAAAGCCACAGTCCACCGTCTGCTCACACCATCAGGTAAAGTCACAGTCCATTGTCTGCTCACATCATCAGGTAAAATCACAGTCTACTGCCTGCTCACACCATCAGGTAAAGTCACAGTCCATCGTCTGCTCACATCATCAGGTAAAATCACAGTCCACCGCCTGCTCACACCATCAGGTAAAGTCAGTCCACCATCAGCTCACACCATCAGGTAAAGTCACAGTCCATCGTCTGCTCACATCATCAGGTAAAATCACAGTCCACCGCCTGCTCACACCATCAGGTAAAGTCACAGTCCACCGTCTGTTCACACCATCAGGTAAAGTCACAGTCCATCGTCTGCTCACACCATCAGGTAAAGTCAGTCCACCATCAGCTCACACCATCAGGTAAAGTCACAGTCCATCGTCTGCTCACACCATCAGGTAAAGTCAGTCCACCGTCAGCTCACACCATCAGGTAAAGTCACAGTCCATCGTCTGCTCACACCATCAGGTAAAGTCAGTCCACCATCAGCTTACACCATCATGTAAAGTCACAGTCCATCGTCTGCTCACACCATCAGGTAAAGTCACAGTCCACCGTCTGTTCACACCATCATGTAAAGTCACAGTCCACCGTCTGCTCACACCATCAGGTAAAGTCACAGTCCATCGTCTGCTCACATCATCAGGTAAAATCACAGTCCACCGCCTGCTCACACCATCAGGTAAAGTCACAGTCCACCGTCTGTTCACACCATCAGGTAAAGTCACAGTCCACCGCCTGCTCACACCATCAGGTAAAGTCACAGTCCATCGTCTGCTCACACCATCAGGTAAAGTCACAGTCCACTGTCAGCTCACACCATCAGGTAATGTCAGTCCACCGTCGACTCACACCATCAGGTAAAATCACAGTCCACCGTCTGCTCACACCATCATGTAAAGTCACAGTCCACCGTCAGCTTACACCATCAGGTAAAGTCAGTCCACCGTCGACTCACACCATCAGGTAAAGTCACAGTCCACCGTCTGCTCACACCATCAGGTAAAGTCAGTCCACCGTCAGCTCACACCATCAGGTAAAATCACAGTCCACCGTCTGCTCACACCATCAGGTAAAGTCAGTCCACCGTCATCTCACACCATCAGGTAAAGTCACAGTCCATCGTCTGCTCACATCATCATGTAAAGTCACAGTCCACCGTCTGCTCACACCATCATGTAAAGTCACAGTCCACCGTCTGCTCACACCATCAGGTAAAGTCACAGTCCACCGTCAGCTCACACCATCAGGTAAAGTCAGTCCACCGTCGACTCACACCATCAGGTAAAGTCACAGTCCACTATCTGCTCACACAATCAGGTAAAGTCAAAGTCCACCGTCTGCTCACAGCATCAGGTAAAGTCGTAGTTATACAGTGTAAACCTTCTTTGTGATGTTATTACAGGAAATAAGTTATACAGCATGAATTATGTATACCCACATAAATTTCAGTGAGACCTGTGATCACGTGAAAATGGCGGTGTTCCAACTAGTAGATTTTGTGGTGGATTTTTGTGTGTGGCAATACTAATGTAACGTAGAATCTAAAAATGCTGCAAATCTTACTATTGTCACTTATTTGAGGTTGACCCTTTTCTGGCCATAAAATGACTACTATAAATATACATATTTTCTAGTAGCCATTGTCGTTTCTTTCCAGTCCAGGCAGTAGCAGTCACAGTTCAACACATGAACCAACAGGTGACCAGAGGTGGACGTTTGAACAGTTCAAGGAATCTCTCGCCAGTATGAATCTGCTTAATCCAGGATTATTTGGATGACCTGTCAGTGAACTCATTGACCACAAGATTGCCCACTACTGATACATGCGAGAGCAGTATCTAAACTACTCAGAATCCAACCATTTTGTGGCTGTTGGAACGCTTAAAGATGTTGACTCAAACTTCTTTGCATTTACATAGTTTGTTTCTATGAAACATTGCAACTATTATTCTGCCATTTATCTGCTGAAGTATTTTGATACTATTCAGTGAAGAAGAGATTATTTCACAGAACAACTATTAGTGTGTTCAATATCAAGAATGCCATGGTGATATTAATTTAGAAAGTTTTGTATTGTAATATTGGATGACACCTTCTTTATGAGTAAATTCAATCCTTTGAGATTCCTGTGCCATTGTTTTACTTTCATTGTGAAATATCACCTGAAATGTTGCCCTGAACAACTCGGCTCTCATATTGCCTGTTCTTGTGTTCCTTAATTTATACTAAGCACATTGCCTGTGACATTAATACCAAACAGCAGCTTTGCAATCAAACGAAACAGTGATGTACACACCAGTAATCCGACACCAGAGACTGCTGTTATGTGCACAGTGATGTAAACAAGTCGTTTCTTGCCACAACTGTTTCTCCATATTGGATGCCAGTGTAATAATACACATGTATACGACAATAACAAAATCAACCCATTGTTGCAGATTATAATTATTAATGACCATTAAATACTTGTGAAAAGTGCCTTTTAATTATTCAGTTTAGGTACAAAGATTGGTTTTCTTTTGATGTTCTTCAAACGCTGTGTATGTCTTCATTGTAATTTACATACAACTGCAATAAATAAATAAAGCCAATACACTAGATTGTTATTTTATTAATATGGAAATTTTATCTTAGATAATAGTAAAATTTTTGGCGTATATTATTGATAACCAGTGTTGTATTAATGTTGGTCAAACATGCAACACTGAGTGTGAGTGAACAGCTGTTTACTAACTGAGCAACTGTAGCCGTTGTAGCACGCAGATGGCGCCACACTGAGTCTGAGTGAACAGCTGTACTAACTGAGCAACTGTTGCCGTTGTAGCACGCAGATGGCGCCACACTGAGTGTGAGTGAACAGCTGTACTAACTGAGCAACTGTTGCCGTTGTAGCACGCAGATGGCGCCACACTGAGTCTGAGTGAACAGCTGTACTAACTGAGCAACTGTTGCCGTTGTAGCACGCAGATGGCGCCACACTGAGTCTGAGTGAACAGCTGTACTAACTGAGCAACTGTTGCCATTGTAGCACGCAGATGGCGCCACACTGAGTCTGAGTGAACAGCTGTACTAACTGAGCAACTGTTGCCGTTGTAGCACGCAGATGGCGCCACACTGAGTCTGAGTGAACAGCTGTACTAACTGAGCAACTGTTGCCGTTGTAGCACACAGATGGCGCCACACTGAGTCTGAGTGAACAGCTGTACTAACTGAGCAACTGTTGCCGTTGTAGCACGCAGATGGCGCCACACTGAGTCTGAGTGAACAGCTGTACTAACTGAGCAACTGTTGCCGTTGTAGCACGCAGATGGCGCCACACTCAGTGTGAGTGAACAACTGTACTAACTGAGCAACTGTTGCCGTTGTAGCACTCAGATGGCGCCACACTGAGTCTGAGTGAACAGCTGTACTAACTGAGCAACTGTTGCCGTTGTAGCACGCAGATGGCGCCACACTGAGTCTGAGTGAACAGCTGTACTAACTGAGCAACTGTTGCCGTTGTAGCACGCAGATGGCGCCACACTCAGTGTGAGTGAACAACTATACTAACTGAGCAACTGTTGCCGTTGTAGCACACAGATGGCGTCACACTGAGTCTGAGTGAACAGCTGTACTAACTGAGCAACTGTTGCCATTGTAGCACGCAGATGGCGCCACACTGAGTCTGAGTGAACAGCTGTACTAACTGAGCAACTGTTGCCGTTGTAGCACGCAGATGGCGCCACACTGAGTCTGAGTGAACAGCTGTACTAACTGAGCAACTGTTGCCGTTGTAGCACACAGATGGCGCCACACTGAGTCTGAGTGAACAGCTGTACTAACTGAGCAACTGTTGCCGTTGTAGCACGCAGATGGCGCCACACTGAGTGTGAGTGAACAGCTGTACTAACTGAGCAACTGTTGCCGTTGTAGCACACAGATGGCGCCACACTGAGTCTGAGTGAACAGCTGTACTAACTGAGCAACTGTTGCCGTTGTAGCACGCAGATGGCGCCACACTGAGTCTGAGTGAACAGCTGTACTAACTGAGCAACTGTTGCCGTTGTAGCACGCAGATGGCGCCACACTGAGTCTGAGTGAACAGCTGTACTAACTGAGCAACTGTTGCCGTTGTAGCACACAGATGGCGTCACACTGAGTCTGAGTGAACAGCTGTACTAACTGAGCAACTGTTGCCATTGTAGCACGCAGATGGCGCCACACTGAGTCTGAGTGAACAGCTGTACTAACTGAGCAACTGTTGCCGTTGTAGCACACAGATGGCGCCACACTGAGTCTGAGTGAACAGCTGTACTAACTGAGCAACTGTTGCCATTGTAGCACGCAGATGGCGCCACACTGAGTCTGAGTGAACAGCTGTACTAACTGAGCAACTGTTGCCATTGTAGCACGCAGATGGCGCCACACTGAGTCTGAGTGAACAGCTGTACTAACTGAGCAACTGTTGCCGTTGTAGCACGCAGATGGCGCCACACTGAGTCTGAGTGAACAGCTGTACTAACTGAGCAACTGTTGCCGTTGTAGCACGCAGATGGCGTCACACTGAGTCTGAGTGAACAGCTGTACTAACTGAGCAACTGTTGCCGTTGTAGCACGCAGATGGCGCCACACTGAGTCTGAGTGAACAGCTGTACTAACTGAGCAACTGTTGCCGTTGTAGCACGCAGATGGCGCCACACTGAGTCTGAGTGAACAGCTGTACTAACTGAGCAACTGTTGCCGTTGTAGCACGCAGATGGCGCCACACTGAGTCTGAGTGAACAGCTGTACTAACTGAGCAACTGTTGCCGTTGTAGCACGCAGATGGCGCCACACTGAGTCTGAGTGAACAGCTGTACTAACTGAGCAACTGTTGCCATTGTAGCACGCAGATGGCGCCACACTGAGTCTGAGTGAACAGCTGTACTAACTGAGCAACTGTTGCCTTGTAGCACGCAGATGGCGCCACACTGAGTCTGAGTGAACAGCTGTACTAACTGAGCAACTGTGCCGTTGTAGCACGCAGATGGCGCCACACTTTGGGAGTCCCTGAGGTGAACAGCTGTACTAACTGAGCAACTGTAGCCGTTGTAGCACGCAGATGGCGCCACACTGAGTCTGAGTGAACAGCTGTACTAACTGAGCAACTGTTGCCATTGTAGCACGCAGATGGCGCCACACTGAGTCTGAGTGAACAGCTGTACTAACTGAGCAACTGTAGCCGTTGTAGCACGCAGATGGCGCCACACTGAGTCTGAGTGAACAGCTGTACTAACTGAGCAACTGTTGCCATTGTAGCACGCAGATGGCGCCACACTGAGTCTGAGTGAACAGCTGTACTAACTGAGCAACTGTAGCCGTTGTAGCACGCAGATGGCGTCACACATTTCATGTGTTCTTTCCCAATGGAACTGTTATTGTAATTTGTTACATGACAAGGCGTTGGTGTATCAATAAAATATTAAATAATTGTTTTAATAAACAAGTTTTAATAAGAAATGGACTTCTTTGTAAAATAAAAATGTACAAAGAAGTCCACAACCTGTGCAAAGGAAACTTGGTGATAGGTCAAGGAATGACGGATTTCATCAACCATGCATTTTATCAATTCATTATTAGATATATGTGCACGTTGGCTTATTTGTGTGTAATGTGTGTGCGTGCAGCAACCATTATTTTCAACTTAACCTAGCAAGGAATAGTCATTAGGTTAATAGTAAATCACAGGCCACTTGTAAGAATTGTTCACCTTTCATAAACACAGGGGAAATTACTATTGGCATGTTCGACGGCATTAACGATTTTACAAGATTGCAGTGGTCAGTCTCTGGCTATCCTCGCGCGCCAGGGTCCTGCTTTGATTACGTCAGTACAATGCAGCAATACCCATGGCTGATCCATTTGTAAAATTCAGCCAATGAAATAGTCGACCAAGAGTGTAGATGACCTTTGGTCATGAGGTAATTTAAATTGATTTCAGTCATAGGCTGCCCATTTTACGTGCAGAAACCGTCCAGCGGCTCGTGCGATTGGGCTAACGGGTCAATTCACAGAAATTGTTTTTCAGTCTTCAAATTGGGCCGGTATTTGCGCAGTTTTCACGGCTGATTCAGTAGTGACTGGCGAAGTTAATTGATGTTCGATTCAGCTAAATTCCACACTGCATAAGGACTAGTGTTGCATGGCAGATAGACCTGACGCGAGGATGTATCTGACCACTTACGCAGCGGTTACTGACCGTTCACGTGACAACACTGGGTGTTTGTATACGGTCAATTTTTTTTAAATAAATCAACCGACATAACGTAATAGAAAATATATAAAGACAATTATTCTATAATTTTTTTTATAATACTAACTGGCACAATATTATAGTCGCCTCCCTAATTATGCCAGATCAAGATTAACCTTAGACGTGGATTATTATTCGAAGTGGATCACAGTGATAGAGATTACTGATTAAGAAACGACACACAGACATGTACTCACGCACGCACGCACGCACGCACGCACGCACGCACGCACGCACATTCTCGGAAATTATAACCAGCAGTGCCTTGGTACAAAGCCCTATTTACACATTGCCTACATACGGCTAAGCTCATCAACACATCGAGGGAATCCGTTTCGGTGTGTTGTCAATAATTGACAATACCGGTAACTTGACGACCTGGGAATGATTGCTTATCGATTGTCGACCGCATGGTTATTCATGCCGACGACAGGTGAATGTCTCGACTCCACGCTGTACCGCATGTCTAAGTACGTAGGCCCATGTCTTCAAATGTCAACACGTCGCAATCAAAAGCTTGTAAGATTAGTAACCCCATACTGGGTTTAGCAATAGCGTGTGCAGCAGGGATGCAGATCGATGGTGGAAATTGCACGGATACGCAAACGGTGGTCAAAAGTCAGAGACATATTATCTCTCCCACATTAACTTGTATACTAATGAATTATTCGAGCATACGAAAACATGAAATCATTATGTTTTAACGGATGAAAAAATTATTAGTTGAGCTTATAAAATATTGCTTCTTTATCTTACGACATATATCTTTTAATAACATCGTAGTGTCGTTATTCTTATGTGCGTGGCAATGTTGCTCATTCTATACAAGGCGTCAGGAGGACAGTTCTTACGGTTAGTTATCTTTCTCTCTCTCTCTCTCTCCCCCTCCCTCCCTCCCTCCCTGCCTGCCTCCCTCCCTCCCTCCCTCCCTCCCTACCTCTCTCTCTCTCCGTCCCTCCCTCCCTCCCCCTCTCTCTCCCTCTCTCTCTCTCTCACACACACACACACACACACACACACAACACACACACCTAAGCTTATTTACAAATAGTCTATGCCAGTTGTTAGACGGACATGGCAATGAAATGGAATCCAGTTTTTAATTAATGCCTGACAAGTGCCGATTGATGAAGGAGTCGCCACTTTGTGGGGTTGCAAGTTGTATTATATAATAGACAAAACCCCTACAGACCATAGCACCGTGGGTGCTCAGTTTCTTTCAGAAAGTGTTATCAACTACACATTTCTAAGTTGCAAATGTTAGAAAACGCAAAGCATCGCTACACAAACACTAGGATGCGCATATTAGACTTAACTTTCTGAACCACCGATTTACCCCATAAAAGGTGAACACATTGACGAGTATGGGGTATTTGGATTAGATAAAGGCCTTGCGTCTTAACCGTGGGGTCGTAGATTAGTCCCCCAAAATGCCAGATAGGCAAGTTGTTTATAAGGAAACCGTTAGCATTACTATAAACATGCAAGCTCGGTTGTAGTTAGACATCCGGTTTGTACAGGTTGACAGTTAACGATTATGAACTCTACTTCAGATCGGAAGGATCGCGGCTGTTGATAGTGCATAGTACTGCGTACAGGAACCACACCTGTCGCGTTGCCATGACAAGCAACAACGTTATAAATACCATCCTCTTCAAACGAGCGGTGAAGCGGGTCGCGTCAACAGCATGAATAATGCACGCGCTTTTAACGAACTGCCACGTCGACGTATGTTCTCCGCAGGCCGTACGGGAACGACCACATTGTTTGTTTGGGCGATGGCATTTTGTTCTCTAACGCATTCTCGTTCGTCGCGCGTGGCCTGGGTGTAATCGATGTGTCGGTGCGGGCAATGTTTCTCGTTTTCATCACGTGTCAAGTCAAGTCGTCTGCAGCAAAACAGTAGAAATGCGCAAAAACTGGCTCCTCGACTAACACCGACGAAATGATGAAATTGTTGCACTCGCGATCAACTAAAAAGCTTCCTGAAGTTGTATATGTTTGAGTAACAATCTTGACAAAAACTGCTTAACACACAACGAACAATAGAACAGTGAATGAACATCTGAATATTGTGTTTAAACATTTTCTTGCACTGTATGTTCACACATAACTAAACAATACAATGCTATTATTTGGATAATAATACAATTGTTTAGAAACTGAAATTATTACTAAAAATGCCCTGAAATGTATTTATAACCGTGCTGGTTTCATCTTAGTTTTAGCCAAAGTTTAGTTTCCCAGATAATATCCACTTTTTAGTCTAATTCCCAAGGTAATATAGCATAAGCCTGCAGTATAATTTGCTTACTTATACATACACGAGTTTACCGTAAGTTTAACGAGAGAAACTAAACAAAAACATTTGAAAGTATGTGTAAAGAATACATAAACATGCCCGTTCATGTGTCTTTGGTATTTTTGAAGTGTTGCTCTAACGTGTGTCCTATGCATACATATATGATGTTCGCGTCGGCAGTGGTCAATCCTTATCTTCTAGACGGCTTGACTCTAATGCGCCGACACCTCTCTGGGGACGCACTTAGTCCTAATCAGGTACGAAGTATATTTAATTCATCGCGAAATCGACAAACGTCATCTCCACCGAAGCCTGCGACACGATAGTCCGGCTTACCATGTGTTCTGTTTAAATGTACACCAGCTATAATTCCGACCAATAAAAGATGTATAAAGAGATGATGACGCGACACCTGTGTGTCATCATATCGTACTGAGGACGGCCGGCCACGGCGCCGCTGTCACTGTGCAGTCCGCAGCCGCACGGTGCAGTCACGCTGAAGCCGGTCGCCGGAGCAAATTAGACAGGAGTCACCGACGCACGGTCTGTCGACGCTCCCGGTTGGTTCAAGAGGACGGTGTCGCAGACTAGTCAACCGACAGAACCTCTAGGCTCACCAACTAGGACAGGCAGGTTTATGCAGACTACTGCTGCAACCTCATCTGTTGATTGACGTCGTGTGTACCGTTACATCAGGTGTATCGTTTTGCGTCAACATATTTATCGACTCCAACGATCGGATTGTTATTCATAACCTTTCATTCGCATGACCAATCCGTTAGTGTATTGTTCAATCAGATGCTCGATGCGAGAAACGACTTCGGTGTTGCCGTCCAAAACGATGACATCGATTGTCGACCTCTTTTCCTCCACAGCAGAACAAACCCGTGACTAGACTTGCCGCGCGCACGACGCTGACCACATCAGTGGCCCACGGGTGTCGTTCGATTGGCCGACAGCGATCACACGCACTTGACGCTACCGGTCGTCAACACGAACCTATAGAATGATGGTGTTCGACTGCGACGACCTCTTCCGGCGGCCGCGTGAATAAAGTGTGAGGCGAAGTGAACCGACACCACGGCGGTCTTCCTGCTCAGCTGCGGTCGGGCCGAGAGAGACATGGCCAGACTGCTGAGATTCGTGCGACTCGACGACAGCTTCGACACGCAGGTGTTCACCTTCGCCCTGCCCGAGTCGCTCCCGTGTCTCGAATCGGTACGCGCGCCCGGGGCGACCCCCGAAGACTTCGTCTCTCGCGACTTCAACTATGGACACCAGCGTTGGCGGTACGGTAGCAGTGAAACGTTCATCTTAAGTTCTTTAAATCTCCCCTTTCGCAGTTAAAACAATCCATGTAACCTGTTGCGCCTCTATCTCGGGCCAAATCGGTCAAGTATACGCGACTATAATTATAATGTGCAGCTCTGTCTGATTTTCTGTTTACAAAATAATGTCGTAAGTTTAGGCATTTGATCGTTTAAAGCTCATTATTTGAAGCGACAACATATGTACACACGAACATGTAAACAATGACGGACCTGGACAAATTAGAACGCATTTGATCATTGGCAATTGCTATTGCCCGCTAAGTAAGGAATCGAGATGTTGATCACGCACTCTCTCTCTCCATACAGCGTGTCCTTCTCGGCGACAAGTTCCCACCTGGGCGCGTCCCTCACACTCGCTCACGTCACGATTGGCATGACCTGCGTCGTCGACTTCAACTTCACTATGGTCAACCGGGAACACTTCACAAAGAACGACGTCTACTCAGAGAGGAGCTGTCAGTTCACGCTCGAGTCTCCGGTCAGTGGCGACTGCTATGGTGAATGCAACTGTTGTTATTGTAGGCCTACTTTTACATAACTGAGAGTTGCTGACGGGCGGCGGCCCGGCGGGCGGGCGGGCGGGCGGGCGGGCGGGCGGGCGGGCGGGCGGGCGGGCGGGCGGGCGGGCGGGCGGGCGGGCGGGCGGGCGGGCGGGCGGGCGGGCGGCGGGCGGGCGGGCGGGGCGGGCGGACGGACGGAGGCGGACGGACGGACGGACGGACGGACGGACGGACGGACGGACGGACGGACGGACGGACGGACGGACGGACGGACGGACGGACGGACGGACGGACGGACGGACGGACGGACGGACGGACGGACGGACGGACGGACGGACGGACGGACGGACGGACGGACGGACGGACGGACGGACGGACGGACGGACGGACGGACGGACTAAACAAAATCTAACCATTTAGCGATTTTATGTAAAAAAATGTGGTGGATGCATTAACGAATTGGGCACAAAGGGTGGGTGAAACCCATACACACACACACACACACACACACGCACGCACGCACGCACGCACGCACGCACGCACGCACGCACTCACGCACCAGAATATTGGTGTCACTGGTGTCTAACTTTCATATCCGTCTTCATTAGAATGTGCAGTAAACCCTATTAGTTTGACGTTTCCAGAGAGACTTGGCTTGGTGTTAAAATAAATGGGTTTGCCACAGAAAAGCCGCATTATGGTTTGCATGCATGGTGCGCTATACACAACCGATACGAAAGCGATGATAGCAGCTGATATAGCGTTTTTGTATAATTGAACACAGTAACAAAATGTTCCTCCCGGATTGTGCTTGATGTGCATTTACGAAGAATATAGTAGCAATGTATATATGTACACGTCATGTCCCTACGGAAAAAACTAACGGTAGTTTCTATAAAAAAGGCGTCACCTTATTTTGAAAGGTCGTATATTTATCATCAGAATGGTCATAGATGTAGTCGTGAAAGTTTACCACTGGTGACACACACACATTTAAAGAAAAAAACACGTTAAGACAGACGCATATATGCGTGCATGCACACACATGCATAACACGCACGCACACACACAAACATATCCTTATACACAAACAAAATCGCACACACATACACGCATACTCTCACACGCACACACACACACACACACACACACACACACACACACACACACACACACACACACACACACACACACACACACACAACACACAAACACACAACACACAAACACACAAAACACACACACACACACACACACACACACACACACACACACACACACACACACACACACACACACACACACACACACACACACACACACACACACACACACACACACACACACACACACACACACACACACACACACACACACACACACACACACACACACACACACACACACACACACACACACACACACACACACACACACACACACACACACACACACACACACACACACACACACACACACACACACACACACACACACAGAAAAGAGAGAGAGAGAGAGAGAGAGAGAGAGAGAGAGACCGACAAACACACGCATACATCCCCCACAAACGCATGCACGCGCGCGCGCACGCACACACAAATGCATCATTGTAGAGCGCAATGGCTCAGGGGTAGAGCTTCGGACTTTCGACCCGGGTTCGAATCCGGTGCTGCGGTGTTAAAACCTTGGACAAGTTTTTAATGCATTGCTCCAGTTCACTCAGCTGTATAAATGAGTACCTGGCTAGATATGTGTATGAGCAGTCTTCGCGCATTTAATTGTAGCATATGGCTGGATGTTTCCCAGAGAAGTTGAGACGGTGTTTGATTGAACAAGTTGAGACGGTGTTTGAGGGAAGTAAAGTGAAAAAGCGCTTTGAGCAGTCCTGAAGACCGGATACTGCGCTATATAAGAACTTACCTTTACTTTTTTATGAAACTAATCCGATTACCTCCGTTCAAGCAAGAGTGTGCTAGCGTACGCCCACCACGCTCCTTTGATGTGCACCTCCAGAATGTATACCATGTGGTTGCACAGATCTCATCAATACGAGACACGCGAAAACATGTTCGTGTTACAGGTGCACAGTCGTCGTACATTCGTGGCCCTAAGCGACCTGCGACAGCGAGGTTTCAAGCAGGACAGCGGACAGTTCATCGTCGAGCTGGAGATGCGAAACATCAAGAACACATTCGAGCAGGTATGAAACTGCGTGTTATGAGTCCAAACATATCTATCTATCTATCTATCTGTCTATCTATCTGTCTTCTATCTATCTGTCTTCTATCTATCTATCTATCTATCTATCTGTCTATCTATCTATCTGTCTGTCTGTCTGTCTGTCTGTCTGTCTGTCTGTCTGTCTGTCTGTCTGTCTGTCTGTCTGTCTGTCTATCTATCTGTCTTCTATCTGTCTATCTTTCTAGTCTATCTATCTATCTATCTTCTATCTTCTATCTATTATATATTATATATATATATATATATATATATATATATATATATATATATATATATATATATATATATATATATATATATATACATATATATATATTATATACACGATGTCAGGTGTTACTGTCTTGGGAGTCTTCGTCCAGTTTTAGCGAGTGGTAGAATATCGTTTGTTTTCCAGTCGGTGGGACGGGTAGCCCACCGATGTATATTTCCTGAAGCCAGGTGGAGTTTGTGCGGAATGGCGGGTCTGTCACGTCTATAAACACCAGAGGCATCCCTCGCAGCCGTCGACTTGGTCCGACTATACACGTCGATTCGTTCTACACCATCCGACGGACTCATCCGTTGCAGCTACCTTGTGTGAACCATGCGCTTACATAATCAGTTAACGAAACAGCTGTTTGGAAAACAATGTCGTTTCAACGACAACGTAAGAGTAGCGATAATCAATGTATATCAGTTGGAATAAAGTATGCATATTACGGGCAAAGTGGGATCTTCAAATGCGGGTAAAATGGGATGACCCCGTTGTGCACAGAGATGATAACTGTGTCATGACCAACGGAAGTTTACATTTGTAACGTCCGTGAAAAATGGTTACATACCATAGGCTATATATTAACGTCGGAATCAAAAACTAGATCTATGATATTGAGACGTCTAATTAAAATTACCTTAGGCCTTACCTACATCAGAACAGTTTTGTTGTGAAAAGTAAAATTACGGTTTTTCCGAGAATTAAGTTTATTTGCCAACCATAGCTATAATGTATAGTCATTCGTCTCATGAATGTCTGTATAAATAAACAAAATCCATTGAAATATGAATATGGACATATTTGAGCTACACAAGCATTGTGATTTTATTGTTCAGATTCAGATAAATATGTGAAAAAATAAATCGCAAATGAAATCTCACACAGAAGTATGATATATGCTTATACGACCTTGCCATGTCGCATATCTTCGCTATTCTTATTGCATTTTACTAGTTCTAATATATCAGTTACATAGAATAAAAGTTGTGAATATGTAGGCCCAAATCATATTAGCGAATTATACAACTAAATATGCATCCCATATTTCCCGGATCCAAATCTCATTTTGCCCGTACATGCGGGGAAAATGGGAATATACACAACAGATACACAACAAACTGTTTCCATAATACGCAAAGTGTGGGTGCGACGAACAGCGGAACGTTAACTCTCCCGTTCTGCCCTAACATATCGCACCGACAATAACGCCTACCATGTATTACAACAAACCATACCTCGATCTTTATATCGCAAAATTATATGATTAGGACGTTGACATAAATGTGGTATAATTAACATATGCGTTCGCGCTGAATTTTTAATTTTTAATTTTAATTCTTTAATTCCGGCACACGATTAAGTATCCGGGTTCTTGTAGCTGAATAATTGCTCACTTAACTAAAACTAGTGTTGTCATCGATAAACAACACTTGCCACACCGGGCTCTTGTAGGGGTTGTGCCCTTCCAGTTGCCCTCCGCTATCCGGATAAAGCAGCAACTTCTAAAGCAACCTTCCGCAAGCATCCCCCAGACACGCTCGCCAAATTTGGCCCCCAAACGGGTTCCATCTGGCCTGTGAAATACGCGCTAAGAATACGAAATGAACAACAACAAATTCTCATGCTCTATAACACAACAATGTTTGTTGGCTTAACAGGTGCTAGTAAGAAATACACGATATGTTTGAGAGTTCTCTTCGTGATATTCAACAAGAGTTAACAATATTGCTACCTAGAGAATCAACTCTAGATGACAAGTGGGCTAGGAAGCCCTTTGGCTTATCGAGAGTCCAACCTATTGCCTATCTATCTAAATGTACCACGTCCTTCTTAGGTGTTTGTCTATTTTCTTTTTAAATATATTAACACTACTAGCACCTATACAATCAGCTGATAATCTGTTTAATTCATTTACTGTTCTTTGTGAAAATGAAACTTTTCTAATATCTAGTCTACACTGCTTCTTTGCTAATGTAACTCCATGTCCTCTAGTCCTTCCCTCTTCCTTAACCGAAAAACATATTTCTGTCAATATTTTCATATCCATCCAATATTTTAAATATCTGATTCTATCTGATCTCCTCTCAACCTCCTGGTTTCTGGTGTTGTTAAACCACATTCTTTTAGACGCATTTCATAACTAATATTCCTGATTTATTGTTTTGGTTGCTCTCCAATATCAATATTTTTCGTGCGATATGGCTTCCATGCTTGTATACAATATTCTAAATAAGGCCTAACTATTATTTTGTACAGCGGTATTATTAATTCTTTTTCCTAGTACACTATATTTCGCCTAATTAATCCAAGAATTTGGTTTATCGTCGCTGCTGCAATTCCACACTGCTCTGATACCTTCATATAAGCACTAATAGTTAATCGTAAGTCCTTTTCCTTTAAGGTAGTATTTAGTACAGTACCACCCATTGTATATTGTGCATCTTCATTCCCATGTTCTGTGTGTAGACACTTACACTTCTCAAAATTAAACAGCATTTGCCACTTCTCAGACCATTTGGGCAACTTATTTAGATCATATTGTAAATGCTGGCTATGTGCGTTACTTTTAATTTTTCTAAGCACTTTTGTATCGTCCAAATAATATTATATATATATATTATATATATATATATTTATATATATATATATATATATATATATATATATATATATATATTATATTAAGAATAAAATAGGTCCCAATACTGATCCCCGCGGTACTCCACTCAACACTGATTTCCAGTTTGAAACCTCAGCATCAACTCTTTGTCTTCTATCAATAAGCCATTTTTCTATCGAGTTAATCATACCATTTCCTATGCCATGGGCCTTTAGTTTAAGTAGTAATCTTTGATGTGGCACTTTGTCAAAGGCTTTCTAAAAATCTATGTATATTTACCCACTTTATGATATCTTTGTTAAGCATGATCTCGCTTTTAGAAACCCACGTTGAGATGGCTTTATCAAGTTATTTTTAACAAAGAAAATCGACCAAGTGATCTTTAATTGGTACTTGTAATGCGTTAATATCTTCCCTGGTAAACACCGAACCAATGTATTCATTTAGGTTTTCTGCCATTAAAAATACCTCTGTTATTATGTTTCCATCACTACCTTCTAGAGGACCGACCTCATCCTGAACTTTCTCTTTGCTTCGAACATACACATAACAACTCTTGCTGTCATGTTTTATATTACAAGCTAATTTCTGTTCATAGCTTATCTTTGAATATCTAATTTCAGCTGTAGATTTATAAATAGTATAGTCTTCTTCACTTCCAGTATGTCTATATGTCTTCCACATCATTTGCTTGTACTTGATTTTTCTAATGGCTTCCTTCGATAAGTATTTCTTGTTTGAACGTTTCCCCTGTTTTTTCAAGGAGACAAATTTGTCGACGACGTAGTCAATTTCATTCTTTAAGATAGTCCAGCATTATGTTGCTGTCTTATTCTTCAGTGTATTATTCCAGTCTATCTTTGGTAAATATTCCCGCATGTCCTTATAGCTTCCTTTGTGAACATTATTCCTTTACCGTATTATTCGATTCCGTTTTCCGTTTACTTTGATGGTAAATATATCTTCTTTCTTTCTGTGAGCTCAAAACTATGTCTAACACGTTCTCGCCGGTTAGTTCTAACACATGTTGAGAAAGGAAACTATCTTGTACTAAATTTTAAACTTTTGATCATCACTCCCAGTACTCTATAGAGATTTCCACTGTATACGGCCATGGTTAAAATCCCCCATAATAATACAGTCCCCTTTACTCACTTCTTTTATAGCGTTTTCTACTTTCTCATTTTCTTCTATGCTTATGTTTGGACATCGATAAACTAACCCAACAGTTAATGTTGAGTTTCCTGTAACTATGTTACACCAGACAGCTTCTTCACATTCTGCTTCTTTTTCTAATTTATTTCATAAGCCTGGATGGATGCTTTAATATATAAAATAACGCCACCTCCCCTTCTCCGTAATCTATCTTTCCTTAATCTATCCATATCCTGTCATTCCTAATTCGGCATCTGATATATCGGTGGTGGCCCAATATTCAGTTATACCTATTATGTAACGATTAATATCTTCTACCATAATGTATAGTTCATTTCTTTTATTTACTCTGCTCCTTGAATTTAAACAAACACATGTATAACCAAATTCAGAAGAGTTTTCCAGACTGTTCTTTGCTGATTTCTTTGTGCTGCCTTTATCTATGCCTCTAGTATTTGGCTTCTCTACGAGTCCCTGCGAATCTAGCTTAAATAGTTGCAACCTGTTCCACTGTCCACAGGTCAAAGCAGGTTCTCAGAGAACACTGCTGCGCCCTTTCCGCTAAGATGGAGGCCATCTCAATATAACACAAGTTTTATTAGCAACTCAACTGAGTTGGATTGACATTACAATAGGTTACAATTAGCTCATAAAAACATCATACAAATACAATAGAAATACATGTGATACCGCAAATCATACCGTATTAATACCTTTTTTACTGACAGTTGTATAAAGCCCACGGTATAAAGGAGTTACGGTATCTATTCGTTCTAGTAACTGGTAACGGGTACACATTTTGTTGTCTAATATTATATTCGATATGTCTTTTGTCAGGCAGCAGATAATTTTATCTGTGTGTGTGTCTTACATTCAACGTATCCAGGTTAACACATCTAAGTATTTCCGCGTAACCCAATCCAGGAAAAATACATTTTAGTGCCCTTTTTTGTATAACTTCAATATTGTCAGACAAATATTGGGGCAAGTTAGTGTGCCATACAGGACATACATATTCTAGAACTGGTCTCACCACACTAACATATACACTGGCCAGATCTTTCTGTGTAATCCCTGCATGCTTTAACTGATATAACATGTGCAAGCGGTTACCAGCCTTTTTCACAATATTATCCACGTGTTTGTTCCATGTCAGATCCTGAGAAATGGTCACACCTAATAGTTTGGCATGACAAACTTGTGCTATATCCCTCCCATCAATCTTTATATTCGGCATAGTGCTTCTGAAATTGCCATCTTGTGCAAAACTAATGATTATTTCTTTTGATTTTTCCGAATTAATGTTCATGTCATTCTGTTCTGTCCATCTAGCAGCAATATCAACCGACTCTTGTATAACAGATACATCATTTCTGTCGCATATTTCAAATAACGTACTGTCATCTACATACTTATATAATGGAACAGTCGTTCTTAAATCATTTATGTAAACAGGGAAACATTTAGGTCCAGACAATGTCCCTTGCGGTACTCCCCCATTGGGATGACCAGAATGGGAATATTCATTTCCTATTTTTTCTCGTTGAACTCTGTCTAATAGAAATGTTGCCATCCATCTTAAAATATGTGCGGGCGACCCACACGACTGTAGCTTATCTAGCAACAAATGATGATTAATAAGATCAAATGCTTTGCTAAAGTCTAGCATTACAACTCTGACATAAGAATTCAATTTATCTGTCGCCTTATAACACATATGAACCAGTTCGACAAGAACGTCTGTTGTGGACGTTCCGCTAATTCCCCCAAATTGCTTAGCATCAATTTTACCTTCAATTGTTTCATCCACCCATTTCATTATTATTGATTCAAACACCTTGGCAGCTATTGGGGTTAGTGAAATTGGTCTAATGTGTTTTTCAATCGACACAGGGGGGCTTGTTTTTGGCAACGGTATTACATTGGCCATTTCCCATTCCATAGGAGTACACCTTCTCTTAGTGAATTGTTAAAAATAGCAGTTAATGGAGGGGCGAGAACATTTGCATAATTTCTTAACACCCATGCAGGGATGTTCAGGCCTGTTGGCTTTAACACTCTCCAAGGCTTTAAAAGTAGTACATACGCTTATCACATACTGATCCGGCAGTTCCTCGTTAACGTCGAACACCTTGTGACTCTTATTTAACCGAGGCAAATGGTCACTCACAGACACAAAGAAATCAATCATTGTAATGGCCAGTAAGCAACAATCACCATCCGTTGTTGTTAGCTAGACCTTGCATGCATGATTTGCCATTTGTTTAAGTCCCATTTGTTTTTATATGCTTCCACCAATCGTGGGATCCCGATTCATGCATTGCTGCAATTTGTGTTTGGTAAAAATTATACTTAAGTTTCAAAGCGGCTCGGTTGACCTTATTACGCAATATTTTTGCTTGATTCAAATCACCACTCATGTGAGCTCGCTGTCTTTTACGAACTAAGTCTCTGAACCAGTCTGTGACCCATGGCTCATCAGCCGTATGCCTCATAATTTGTTTAGTAGGAAAGCATATTTCCATCAGGTTGCAAATAACCGTTTGATAATATGAATACTGATCTGCACATGAATCAAGCCTAAATAGGGGTTCCCATTAGATGGCTGATAAAGCCATACTGAATGTTTTCTTTTGGCCCCATACACCTTACGGTTAACCGTGTCACGCATCCAGTATCAACTGAGTTTTTCGCTTTAGGTTTAAGCAAAACCATGTTATTGTCCGATGACCCCAGTTCGATGACCCCATTAACTACTTGGACGGACAAATCTATAGTGGGTTTTCATAAAGTTATCCCGCAACTGGTTGAAATCGCCAGTTATAATCACACCACATTCTGGGTGTTTTCGCATTACAGTGTCAATGTTGGTGATTAAATGATCGCGTATTTTCAAATACTCCGTCTTTGGAGTATAATATAAACATGCTACCAGTATACATGAGAATTTACGAGGCGTTTTCTTTGGCATAACCTTAATCCACATTACTTCTAAATCATGAACCTGCATATCATTCAATCTCTTATACATTAAATCATTTCTAATGTAGCATGCTACACCACCGGCTCGTCCATGACCCCTATCTTTTCTCTCCAAGCAAAACCCTTGCATAGTAAGGCTACTTGAATCCATATAGTCTTTAAACCATGTCTCACTAACACATACAATTGAAACATCATGTGTTGCTACAGTTATATGCAATTCGTCCACTTTTTCACTGTTCAAAGATCTGGCATTTAAATTAATTAGGGAAGGTACATCCCATTTACGTATTTTGTCCGCTGTTGGATTCGGAACACAAAACCGCGTTGAATCACAGTTCTCGGTTTGTGGTTTCAGGGAAAGTTCCATGGCCAGATCGTTTAGGCCCATTTCCTAATCACGGGAGTGATGTTTTTCTTTATGTCCTCGTTCCCCGCACTGACGACACAACACTTTTGTCAGGGTGTCTGCAGGTGGCAGTGACGTGGTTCGTCTCACCGCATTTGGCACACTTGCCCATCGACAGACGAGTACGACGTTTGACCACTGTCCACTTACCGTCAGGTGCTACTCTGGCGTTCGGCAATCGGTCGTGGTTCGTTGCGTTTTACACGTGTCGATGTTGTTGTTTGTTATGTTTCGGTGGCTGTTCTGGGAGAGACAGATTCCACAGCAATCTGCCAACTCCGCTCTCAGATAGATGCAGCCCGTCTCTCTGGAAAGCTGCGTCGTCAGCAGCCCCGTTCCGGAATGTGAAATTTGCGTCGTTGTCGACGAATTTGACGTCGACTTCGTTGCACGCTTCCTTCATTTTCATGTTGACGTCCGCCCGTCGATCTGGATTGGCTCGACGCTTCGACGGCAGTACGCTGCTCACCGTGATGGTTGGTGTCAAGGTTTTCGCCTTCCGCAGTAGTTGCGCGACGTTTTCTTTTATGTTAGCAGCACTTACGTCACTCGTTCTTTCGTGAGTACCACCAACGATGAATATTTCGTCGATAGTTTCCGTTTTAGCCGCGTCATCGATCATTTGTTCGATATCGGCGAGAGTGGCGCCTGATTTCCGTCGAATCTTGATGGGATTGCCACTGGACGTTTTATCAACGCGTTCATCACGTAGCAGGCTGTTCCCCACAAGCAATGTCACTTCCTGTGGTCCCCCATCGTTGGAGTCGGCGTCGCCGTCTTGACGCTTGCTTGTCGCTATGTCTTGTCGCAGATGTCGTATTTCTTGGCTCTGTTCACCCATCAAGGAGAGAAGCTGCTGGTTTGATCGTTCGAGTTTGAAGACCAGCGATTCCAGCATGGACGTCTTCTCGAGTAGACGCTCTACGAGTGTCGGTAGCATACGACAGGACGTGCAGGACCAAATGCCTATAATGTCCTTATCGTCTTCACCCACACACTCCGGGTGCACCCAGTTGTCTGCGTGCTTATCTTTCGCAGCTTTCCTGCGCGCTTTTCTTGTCATGTCACTCACCGGGTCACAAGTTACGTCTACTGGCGGCAGATGTACCGTTAGTACAGGTGATCCGCAACAGTTGTCACATGAACTGTTAGCCACCGGGCTAAAGTCGTTGTCCATGACTGTTCAGGCGGAACCGGTGAAATTGGTTACAGGTAAGCTGGTGTTATTGCTTTTATCTATTGTTCGTTCACCTGGTAGAGTCACCCGTTGGGCGATAAAAAACCCAGATATCCAGACAAATATTAAAATACTTAAAATCTATCACATCGGCTCAGCCTGGTGGAAGATGTCACATATACGTGTAATCGTAAGGTGATCGACACGTATATGATATTAAGACTTACTCTTAAGATCGACTAAAACTGGCAGAAATAGGTATTTGAAACAGGCACTTCGTAAACACGTCTTACGCCTTATAACCGCTTTACTCACTCTCTCGTGTACACATCTTCTTTCCCAACAAAGTATCACCACAAATCTATGAATCCAACTCATTCTTCACTGACTTCGCTCAACCAGCTGGATGAATCAGAGGGTCTAGGTCAGCTTTGCTGTCTAACACTCGTTTAGACATTTGTCGACATTAAAACTATGAACGGCGAGAACAATTTTTTTAACATTTCAATCGGATAATTGCTATACAGACACTGCGCGTATCAACGATGCCATTTTCGGTGATTGTTGATTTGCGGCACAACCGACCATTTGTTTTAAAACTGTATGTAATGATCGGTCAGCTGATTTCGCTGCTGCAAATTCGTTCACTGATCAATCCGATATTGTCCCAAGCATTTTGAAACGACAATGCGACTTTGCAAGAAACTGTCTAAAACTACAAAATTATAATAGTTTAATAAAATACGGATGGTTCATTGCGAAGACAACCGCGTATGCTTTTATGACCAATAAAAGTGTTGATTTTTAGTATTACTTTAGACAGCGCAGAAATTGTTGGTACTTCTGTTTTCGCAATTTCCATCGTCAAATCACATACTAGTCAAGTTGCCATAATGATGACCTTGCAATGTTAACTACTGTAAACCTTTTTTATGGAAATGTATTTTATATAGTTACGAGAGCAAAATTAGCTTGGTTGCACATTATACAACCTTTAGTAGCATTTCTCAGAATTCAAGATGGCGGTCTCGGCCATCTCGATGACATAGAGGGTCGTGTAATACCTGTTTTTAAGGGTTTTCCAGGATGGGGAGTCCATTTCTGAAGTTATATTTTGGATACGGGGTCAATGTGAAGGTCAAATCAGAGGTCAAAGGTCAAATTTACTTGTACAACCTTTAGCATTTCTCAGAATGCATGTATATATAAAGGAAATAAAACTTATGTGATTTTGAATTTATTTGTCAGCCATTTCGATATGCAAGTATATACACTGTATATAACAAGGAAATAAAGAATATATTTATTCATCATCGACACTTGTCTCCCCTTCATCGTTTTGGTATCCATCTGCTTGCTGATGAAAGGACTACAGCAGATGTCTCCTCCTTCGTATTTGCAGTAGTCCGTGCATGAAAGGCCTGCGCTGTTGCTGCTGCAGCGTGTGCACTGCATGCCTTGCACTCTGCAGTGCAACTACAGCTAACTACACCAATGAGTGTTTGGGGAGCAACTGGCGCTGTTGAGACGGCCGGTGTGATTGCGGAGCTTTCGATATTCCAACCAAATTTGGCAATATTTCGAGCTTCTACATGTGGATCACGTTGGTCCGCGGCCTTCCACAGTAGCATCTGAAGATGAGCTCGGAGCACATGCAACTGCAGGTTGGCATCAGTCGGTGGAAGTTTCTTCAGTGGCGGAGGTTTCTTATGGCCATGGTAGAAGTGAGCACGTGCGTCATTCATTGTTGTACATCCCTTCTGTCCGTAGAGGGGTAAGAAGAATGTATATTCTGCCTCCTGGAGCTGAGCGTGGATCGCCCCAGGTTGTCCGAGCACTTGATCGAGACCTGGTATATCT
This sequence comes from Ridgeia piscesae, assembly GCA_025642075.2. Classification (NCBI taxonomy): domain Eukaryota; kingdom Metazoa; phylum Annelida; class Polychaeta; order Sabellida; family Siboglinidae; genus Ridgeia; species Ridgeia piscesae. The sequence continues at coordinate 654,017 of JAODUO010000156.1, forward strand.
ATCTCTAGGAGCTTGAGCGCTGACTTATTTCCTTTTCTAAAGGGGTATGACACTGTATTGCAGCCTGATAGTGCAGTGGATACCGAGAAGTTGACTGCACTTTTTGGGGCCTAACCGCTGAACAGTTTCGTTGATGTCCAAGATATCGCCATTCCACTTTTCCATTTGAATATTAACGACAACGCGCATCCTTGATGTCCAGTACTCCAAGAGAACGAAGACGTCGGTATCATCACTGAGGATTCGGATGGTCTGGGCACCTGCTGCCACCGCTTTCAGCATGTAGCTGCAGAGGGTGATGTCAGCCTCATCATGAGTAACGACACCGTCCAGCATGTTGACGAGTTGGATGTTGTGTGGAAGTGGATAGCTGCATAGAATGTTGTTAAGCAGATTCTTGTTCTTGGAATTGTGAAGAATAACTTCTCGGCATGGAAGGGGGGTGTTTGGGGTTAGACGTACTTCCTTGGCTCTTCCTCGTCTTGTCCGCGCATGGTCCTTTGCGCTGTAAGCTTCTTGGTCATATCTGTCGAACAGAACGATTTTCTTGGAGACAGGAGGGTAGTGGGCCAGTCGAGTGCCGAAGCTTGCAGCCAGGTCTCCTGTAGTCTCGGAGACTGGCCAGACGACGTGATACAGAAGCTGACCGCCATCAACCAGCACCACGTCTGGAGCATATGGAGTCGTGACAGAGATACTGAGAGACTTGACAAGCATGACCTTGTCACCATTCCTCAAGCAGCCATACTCATCGATCAGGGCCGGAGGGACTGGACTCAGTTCAAACTGGAAGACATCGGCTATATCAACGCTGCGCTGCTGCCCCACGACTAACAGCCGACTGAACAGCGTCACGACGTCGTAGATGGCCTTCCCCTTGACAGTGACTGCCTTCTTGAGCAACTCCATTGTTTTGACCTTTTTCTTTAATGTCTTGTGGAATTCACTGCTTAGCGAAGCGGAGAACTGCCATGCTCTGCTCACTCCCGATGGCCAATGCGTTCTGAACATTCACTGTGTCTCGCGCCACTTGGCCATTGCAGATGTTATAGACACCTGGTTGCTGGTCATTGAGGGGGTTGACTGTACTTCTCCAACTCCTCCGTGATCTTCTTCCGATCGGGCTCGTCCAGTCTCCTTCTTCCCTCTCCTTCCTCCTTGTGCTTATTCTTCTCCTCCCCATCTACTTCACCGTGTGGCTTCTGCTCCTCCCCAGATTCATTGTACATATGATCCATGGCGGTGTCAAGGTGGACGCACACACTGAAACTATTCACCAACACAGCCACTTGCTCGGGACTCGTTGAAATGCCTTGATACCTCCAGAACCCTTCCCTCGCTTGATTAATTATGTTTGCTCTCCGAACTGATCTGCTGGCACCTGCCAGTAGGTCCTCCTTGGCACGCTGGGGAAGGTGCTCCATCTGTTGCACATACCAGCTCAGGTAGCGGACATAATTGAAACAAAGTCACTACGGTGAGACTTCAACAACCTTTTGGAAACACCAGTGTCAGTCAGTGTAGACGTTCTCTTTCCCTGTTAATTTGTTCTACTCCTCGAAGTATAGCTACAGTAACATGATTTGTGAGCTAGAATATAACTTCCAGACAGAGTTTTGTACAGTTCGTCATGCTTCACTTTGCTTGTACCGACGATCTTCTGCACAGCCACGGTCTTGAATGTTTGTAGCGCTCCACTGGCGTGACATGGACTAAACAGGCACTTCTCCCCTTCAGCAGACATGATAAGTGTGACGGCCTGGGGGGGGGGTAGGTCTTAAACCACTGATTGCAAAGCTTGGTGAGTGCGTGCATGGCGAAACTTTGAGGGTTTAATGAACTCCGACCCATTGCTCAACCTGCAAAACATCCTATGATACCCAGGACCTACCTACATGTAGACATATCAAACATACATGTACCTACCTATCCATCCTAGTAAACCTTGACATTCTGGAATAGGTAGGCAACGAACCACATATAATCGGTCAATAGAGGTGATTTTGTTCCTGATTTTAGGTCAAATTTGACTTTTGACCTCTGATTTGACCTTGACTTTGACCCCGTATCAAAACAATAACTCCGGAAATGGACTCCCCATCCTGGGAAACCCTTATAAAGAGGTATTACACGACCCTCTATGTCATCGAGATCAAAGGTTGAACATTGGCCGAAATTCAAGATGGCCGAGACCGCCATCTTGAATTCTGAGAAATGCTAGACCAAGCTAATTTTGCTCTCCTAACTATATAAAATTCATTTCCATAAACAAAGTATACAGTAATTAACATTGCAGGCTCTCAGTATGAGAGCGGAAACTTGACTACACCTTTGAGATTCTCACACGACTTGCTATATGTCTGCTCTCTTCAGGAGGGCAGCAGTGATAGTACTAACCGTTGTTGGTAAAACTAGGCAACATAACCTTAATTAAACACTTGGTCCGCAAATAAATACTTGAAAAAATGTGGCCTGAGCCTAAACATTAACCGTTTTCTAGAGTAGTAGCAGATGGCTGATGAACTGAGGCTGTGGTATTTCTATTCTCTATATAAATCTTATTTCAGGCGTGTGATATGTTATGTTTTATGTTCTGAGCATGTTCGTTTATATGTTGCTTTGGGTTTATATACTTTTTATGTTTTATAAATGATTGCTTTAAATATTGCGTTTCGGGATTAATACAGTAGCCTACCTTTTAATTGATTTGAAAATTAGTGTCTTCAAAATATCATTGGAAATATAAACCGTATGTATTACAATAACACTAACATCCACAGCAATCCTGCACCAAAACGTAAGATAATGTCTACATTGTTTTGTGTAGCCATTATTGTGTCTAGTCCCACGACTGAGGTCCAGACCGACAGTTAGCTTCATTTGGAATCGAACCTGTTTCTGGCGCAAGCCACCACGACCGGCCAATTATTTCACACGACCACATCTGTCCTCAGTTTGTTCTGTCTGCTGTAATCTGCCCTTTACAGAATTAAGCGGACAGATTTCAGTTATGTCGATTTTTGCATTCCTAGACTCAGATGGTACCTTTGAATAATTTATAAGTAAGAGAAAACATAATTATGACGTTGATGGAATATAACGATGCAGTTACTTTATTAAAAATTCTGGCTGACAACACTAGAACTACAAGAGGTAATCGCACTGTATGGTATTTCAAACATCACACCTTCATATTCGGAGGCTAGAGGAAAAGATTCCCGCTCACAGTGCTGGTGCGTTTAGAAGCTTAAGACTTGTGCAGTTGAAAGCTTCAAAAGGGGGACAGTTGGAGATAATTTGGGAGCGTCAAAAGGGGTACAGTTGAGGTAATTTGGGAGCGTCAAAAGTGGTGCTGCTGAAGGCAATCATTTGGGAGCTTCAAAAGGGGTACAATTGAAGATAATTTGGGAGCGTCAAGAGTGGTGCTGCTGAAGGTAATAATTTGGGAGCTTCAAAAGGGTACAGTTTGAGATAATTTGGGAGCTTCAAAAGGGTACAGTTTGAGATAATTTGGGAGCTTCCAAAGGGTACAGTTTGAGATAATTTGGGAGCTTCAAAAGGCGTACAGTTGGAGATAATTTGGGAGCGTCAAGAGTGGTGCTGCTGAAGGTAATAATTTGGGAGCTTCAAAAGGGTACAGTTTGAGATAATTTGGGAGCTTCAAAAGGGTACAGTTTGAGATAATTTGGGAGCTTCCAAAGGGTACAGTTTGAGATAATTTGGGAGCTTCAAAAGGCGTACAGTTGGAGATAATTTGGGAGCTTCAAAAGAGGTACAGTTGGAGATAATTTTGGACCTTTAAAACGGGGTATAGTTGGAAGTCCCAAGAAAGTGCATTTGGAAATGTTAAGGGACTAATTAAAAATCGGCCTCCTAAAATGAATCTCCACGTGTTTCCAAGTTTTGATTAACTTTGCTTTCACGTCCCATGACCAAATCATCGCTGTCTCATGTGATCGCACGTTGCCTTCTCGGTGCCCAATTAACAACACAGTGCAATTTCCATACGCCTAACAACTATTATTCAGTGTGAAATGTCACATGTGGTTGATGTCATTACCCAGTGGGGCCATTACCTGCAGGAGGCGCCGGTCAGCGAAACAACTGCCAGTTAAACCGAGACATATTTTACTTCAACGAATTGAGACGTTCTGGGTCGATCAATATATCGTCGCAATTCGCTTGACCTTTCGAGTATCTCCGAAGTTGTCCCCTCCAGCGACAGCGCCAGCTTTAGATGCCACTAGAAGCTCCTTACGGTAAATGAAGCACCGATGGCGACCCGACAACCTAGTGTGATTAAAACGATGTTCTGTGCGCATTTGATTGGGTTAATTACGCTGATCAACTCTTGATTTCGTTAACCCATACTGACGGCTGTTTCGCAATGAAAAGAGCGCACCGAGGCGAACATTTAGATTGATGTTTGCTTTTTATGCGCCTTTCATTAGTCGTGAATATGTCGACGTCACTTAAGTATTTCCACTGACCTTTACACGATTCGTTTCCAGCGTAATTTTATTAAAAAATGAAACACACTATTCCACCAATGCATCTAGATATTCACAAAAAGTGCGCTCATCCAATCAATCAAATTTATCGAAGAAACGTATCAACTAGACAGACTCCTCTGTTGTATGTGAGCGTATGCGGAAATTCGTTTGGATCCCTTTCATTACACTTAAATGCGTAAGCTAAAATTATGCACGGTAATCTGAGATAACTTGAGCTACTATACCGCCATATCTTACCATTACAGCAATTGGCAAAGGTACCGTTTGATTTACATATCATTTTATAATCTCATATGGAATACAACATAAACCCAGAAACATAATTGCATATTTAAATGACACCGAATATGTTTTCAAACGTCAGATATTTATGCACCTTGGAGATGACGCAATTGTCCATGTTTTGACAATCACGTGTCCTTCTTTGTGTACGTGAGGTATCTGTCACTGGCGTTGACCCCAAACAGTGTTGCTGTTTGCAGTTCGATGCAGTTCTGTTGTGCTCCTTCAACACTATACAGTGACAGGAGATCTTGTACTGTTATTATCTCGCGTCCTCCTGATCTCTGTCCTACGATTCGTCTTATGCAATTGCTATGTTATATTTGTTATGAAATGACTTAGGCCCTACCGCCATTGATTTACAACAATGTTTTCTATGAGAACATCAATTCTAAACGTCTATTTGTGAATTACGGTTAATACATGTTGGAGATTTAGTAATTTAATATAAAAGGAAATGACATGAACACTGCAAAGGAAATTGACTTTCTCTCTTTCCGATATGATATCTAGTGTCGGTTGACTTCTTAACTCGAATGTGATGGATATACTTGTAAACCGGGAGCCTAGGGCCTTCAGCTCAAACGAGGTACACTGACACTTAGGGAGTAACATGAACACACATAAATGAATTTCCGGAGGGATCCACCTGCTGCATAAAATGGCGGCCTTGTCTAAAAAAAAATTTGGGATTCTTCCGGCTGTCCCGTCCGCCATCTTTAAAGATGTTGGAGCCACAAACTTGATGTCAAAATGTAGGGTTTTTAGACGTGATGATCTAACTTGTATTACTTTAGACCTTTATTGACTTTCAAATATCTGCCATTTTATATATACCATAATATATACCATTTTTAAAGATGGCGCCCGACAAAGCTTGTTATTTCCGTAGCCTAAGAACTACGTATCTTAGTGACAAAAATTGATGTCATAATATAAATTTTTACATGCGATGATATATTACTTTTGACCTTCACCGACATTCATACACAAGCCAGTTTTAAGCATGGCACCCCCACCAAATCTAGAACCTCTTATAGACCTTGTCACCCCCGTATATATACATATCGTCAAATATTGAAGTTAATGACATAGTACAGGCAGATGAAATTTTCAAGTGTGTTACTTAGATAGTCTATAAAAATGGACAGAACGACTTAAATAATTTATTGGTGTCTTGTATCCAGA